>PVIH01010439.1:0-75391 GCA_004025045.1 Sigmodon hispidus | reverse complement strand
TAAGGATATACAGGGATGGAAAAAAAAAATTCAGAGGGAAAGATGAACACAAAGAAAATATAGGTGTAGCAATCTTATTTGTATTTCCACCCTTGATAAGCCATGCTTATGATTCTTATCCTCTGTATAGTTATTGTTAACCCTTCCACATTTTAAATTCTTTTTTTACTGTGTTTTTTTTGATAAATACAAAATAAAGGAGGAAAAAAAATAAATAAAAAAAAAATAAATAAATAAAAAAAATAAAAAAAATAAAAAAAAATTAAAAAAATTAATTAATTAAAAAAAATCATGACCTAGACCTTCTCTGTCAAGATTTCTGTGAAATTAGGTATAAGCAGCAGTTCTAGGGTGAGGGAATTTAGGTTTCCTCCCTTTGAACTGATCACTCACTAGCCAGTTGAATAAAGAAACCATTTCAATTCTAACTGGATGCTTCACTCCCCCACCCCCACCCTGCCCCTTGCCTCCATATGCCTTGGCATCCATTTCTTTTTCACAGTCCTGAATTTGGTGTTTGCCTTTCCCATGTGGATTCTTGATGCAGGCTAAAGGATCATATAGTGAGAAATTCATCCATCACAAAAGTGCCAACCCACCAGAGCCAAGGGTTCTGATGGAGGATTTACACCAAGGAACAAAAGATGTCTTGGTGTTATTGCTTTTTGAATGATTTGGCTGATTCCTGCTGTAGATCCCATATGTGAAACCATGAGCTTTCTCCTATTACAATTCAAATTACAATTTGGGATCTAATCCCATGGCATAGCGATGCTTTGATTATTTACTGGGCACAATTTCTCCCATGTTCTGAGTAACTTGCCACTTTGTGGGACAGTCACACAGTCAATAACATTGATTCTCACAGCCTAATCTCTACTCAGTTCTCTGAGACAGACAGTAGAAGCCAGCTCCCTACACTTGGCAGGACACACAGTCAGGAAAGGAGTCTTTCAAATAGTCACATTTGGGACCTTCAGGGAAAGGAATGTCCAAGCTCTATAAGATTGTGATTACCAGAAAATTGCCTTTATTTTGTGTGTGAAAAAAAAAAACAACAAAAACTCTACAGAACAAGTAGAGAGAATAAAGGGTAGAATAAGGAGATAACAGCAGAAACCAGAAGAAACTTAGGGAAATAAAGAGACATGGATGAAAGAATCACAGTGTGATTCATTCTGATAACTTCAGATAAGTAGATTTCTGCTCTTGTAGTATTGCCTTCTTTGGACCCTGAGGGAAAGACTTCAGAGCTGGACCCTGAATGCTTCCATTAGATTCTTATATTTGTTCTCACAATTTAACTTTGGTGAGGTTTCTGTGATATGTTTAGCTGCAGCAGACAAAGTATAATAAGCAAATCCATATATGTGGAAGGAGACTCCTCCAATTTAAAATCCTTTTGGGGCTAAAGAGATGGTTTGGCTATAAACAGCACTGGCCGCTCTTCTACAGGGCCCAGGTTTAATTCCCAGCACTCACATGGCATTTCACACAATCTGTAATTACAGGTCCAAAGGATCCAGCTCCCTCTTCTGATCTCCTTGGGTATTGCATACATGTACACAGGCATACATGCAGGCAAAGCACCCAAATACATAAAAGTAAAGAGGAAAAAGTAAATAGTATCAATCAATAGTATCAATAGAGCTGTTCTGGATTGAGGGATATTACCACAGTGAGAAGGGACTCATGGCATGTTACTGACCTGTTTTGAAGGCTGGCAGAGACTGATATATAGTCAAATATAATCAAGTGCTGTACCAGTTCACAAAGTCCAACTCAACCAGCATGGGAGCAAACAGAGACTAGAAGGAAGGAATTTCAATTTAATGCAAATGCAAAAGTAATGCAGAGAGAGGAAGAGGGAGAGAGATTTGTTAGTGTCTACAGGTAATTAGATAACTTTTTAAATATTTAGGCATAAAATTCTAGGATGGAAATTAGTCAAGACTCACTGTTAAAAGACAAATAAGATTATTTGAAAAGGCAAACTACAGGTCTATCAATTGCAAAGGCCAGCAAAGGGAGCATGGCCTTTAGTGGGAACACAGTGGAGGTGTGGCCCACAGCCTGCATATCACCCTTACTTCCAAACTTTTTGGCCATCAGTAATAACTGAGAAGTTTTCATTGACACTCCCCAGTCTGCAGCTGTCAATCAGGAGAAACTGCAGGGCATTCACTTGTAGGAGTTGCTTAAATATGATTGTGGCACTGGAAATAGAATTAAACATCTCAACATAACACCAACAGAAGAATTGGCCTTCATTTTCATGATCTCTAAGCTTGGCAGTGCCATGATTCCACCAGCTGTTACTCATTACTAGACTTCATTTCTGGACTATATTTCTGTTTTCCTTTTTTTTTTTTTCCTTACTTGGCCTGAGGTGACCCTGACAGTTCAGAGGGACAAATCTGAAGATGTACGTCAGTGCCAGCCGTCCAGTCACCAGGGTAGCTAGGGACAGGCACTCAGCTGAAGAAATAACTAAAGATAGGAAAGAACACTGAGAGGGACCCTGTGATCCAAAACCACAAAGGCCCCAAGTTTATTTCTGAAAGATTTATATATATTTTCAAGCCAGGATTAAAACAAAGCATAGTACAAGTATTCAAACATTATCTTGAGAAAACCTTGTGCTGTCCTTTACTCAGGCTTTGGGCAGCTTCATTATCATGTGCCTCCTGCTAGCTTTCTTTCCCAAGGGCTAATCAGACTAGTACCTCGTTCATCAAGGCTAAAGCAAGGAGCAAGATGAACTCATTAGAACTCTAGAATAGCTGAGTCACCATGACTCTTTTACTCTGCAAATCAGTATGGGAAATATGGTCTCCCATGGATGTAACTGTGAGTCAGGTACAAATCACACCAGCTCTCCATTTATAAAGGGATTATTGTTATATCACTTGGCAAGTGGGAAATGAAGAGAAGCATCAGGATGGAATACAGTGACAGCTACAAACAGATGGCACAATGACAAAATGGAACAGTGGCAGAGTGGTATTGTTCATTTTGCTGGAAGGCTGAAAATCTGTTCCTAACTCTCCTCTGCCTTTGGGCTGACTGCAGCAAGTGTAGGCAGGCAGTAGTGCTCAGTTTATAAGCACAAGAAGAGAATGATGTCATACTTTATGTGGAATCTGACTTTCTTAAAGTCACTGTATGCCCTGACAGTAATAAGTTGTTCCTTGTTAATTCTGAGTAATTGCCTAGAGAATAAAAACAGTGACCTGAGTCCATGAATTATGGAAAAATTCACAAAACATTGGACTCTAATGAGCCACCAATTTTTATGATGATAAACATTTCCCAATTTATAATGCAACAGGACTGTGTCCTCTGTCAGTAGTCAGTAAGGTGATACCAAGGACATGTAACTCACCTGTTCTCCTGTGGCAATGCCAATTCCTAAAGGGGCCAATGCCTGCAAAATAAGGCAGCCTGGGGTTATTTTCCAGTGTTTGAGCTGTAATGCTGAATGTATAAAAATGTTTTCAGAGCTGAAGGAATCATCCCTGCTATTGTCCTATGTGAAGTTTAAAGCCTGGCAGAAGGATGTCCACAGGAATGTGTATGCCTTGGAGAATTGTGTATGAGAGGTAGGGGATGACACACAATCAGGGCTGCTCACATACAGCCACTGCTCCTTCCTGAATGTGGATCTGCAAACTTCCTTTGGCAGCACTATGTCTCTATATGCTCCAGGACCTGAGGAGAGGACAGGGTCACTAAGTAATGTGTTCTTGTGGACTCATGAGGCTCTGGCCTCTGCTTCTTGTGGATCACTGCTCCATTTATTTTCTTATTGTATCCCTAATAATCATGTGTAGTGGTAAGTTTAAACTCTCTTGCCTCTATTAATTTCCAAACCTTCCATTAAGCTCTGTGAGTGGCCTGCCTTTATAGACTAAGTAATGAACCCCTTAGTGGTGAACCCCTCTGTCATTAGTAAAGAACTGAAGTCTTCACTTGAATATGGCATTGCATTCTCTCTATTTATCATGCCTGGCCCTGAACAGCTTCCTTACCTACTACTTGGGCTACCGGCCATTTCCCAATTCCACAGTTCCCTTCCCTAGGCACCTTAGCATAAATGATTCTTATTTACAACCCACTGTGAGAAAGAGGAGCTATCAGTACCCCTGCTTTTCAGAAGAAGAAACAAGCATACAGGTATGAACTCTTCTCAGATCACAAAGATGGAAAGTATAGAGTGGGATTTGAGCTTTGGGATGATTCTAGAGTTGGAGAAGATATCTAAATCATTAGATGAAGCAGATTAGCAGAAATAGCCCTTAATTCAGAAGCCACTTGTCCCTACCATCACTACTTTTGTCCTGAGTTTAACTGGATATTCTGACTTGGGCAAGAAAACCAAGAACCATACACAGCTGGTTTCTACAGGAAGTCTTAGTTTCAACATAGTTTGTAACATATCTTCTCATGCTCATAATTCCTACATCCTGAAATTTCTAAGTGAATTGTACTTAGGTCTTTATCTCAAAAAAAAGAAAAGAAAAAGAGAGGAAGGAAGGAAGAGATAAAAGCTCTGTAACTTAGTCATGTCATCACTGTAAGATGGTGCTCCTAACACTAACTAGGAGCCAAGTTTTGTTCCCTCTTTATAATTTCCTGAATCTGTTCTCACAGCTTCCCTTGTCCTTCATCTTTCTCAGATAACAACAACAAAAAAAATTCCACAGCTCCCATTCCTGACTACTTCCTTCTATCCATTTCTTACCACCCACATATCTATCCCAATCTACTCTACATGTTGCCTCCAGTCAACTCATCTTTTTCTTGTCTTTCACAGTGTAATTCTCTCCTTTAAGAACCTACGGTGGTTCCTTCTGATCAGCTGTATCCTCTAAACAGTGGATGCTATCAACTGGCTCTAAGCACTTGCCTGCCTCTGATACTTCCTGGCAGGCAGCATTCCCTTGGTATCTCTCTTGGACTCTATCTGGACCTGCCATTTAGATAGCTGCTCTTCCTCAGTTTATTTACTCCTTTCTTAGGGCCTCCCTGAGGAGACATCCTCCAATGCTCCAGAAAAATATTGGTGAGTCTGTTGTAGAATATTATTTTAACTGGTAAAAGATGTGTTACATTTATTTATGCTACAGAATATTATTTTAACTGTGTAAAGATGTATTACTTTTATTTATGCTGCATTTAATTGTGTAAAGATTTGTTGCATTTGTTTCACCTTGCCTGCCTAAAGCACCTGATTGGTTTAATAAGGAGCTAAATGGCCAGTAGCTAGGTAGAGAAAAGATAGACAGCGCTGGCAGGCAGGGAGAATAAGTAGGAGGAGAAATCTATGCTCAAGAGAGAAGAAAGACAAAACAAGAAGGTGGAGGAGAGAATAAGGAAGAAAGAAAGGGACATATTCTGGGCAAGAAGTTAGGCAGCCAGCCACCAGACAGACATGAGAAGCAGTGAAAATAAGATATACAGAAGGAAAGAAAAGTAAAAAGCCCCAAGGCAAAAGGTAGCTAAAGAGGAACAGGTTAACTTAAGTTAAAAGACTTAGTGAGGTCTTTTAGGCTAGGCTGAGAATTCATAACTAATATTGAGTCTCATGTCATGATCTGGGAGCTGGTTGGTGCCTCCCCAAAAGCCTAGTACATGAATCAAACAAAACTCAGAAAAGTATTCAAGAATACTCTTGGTGGCAGAGGTGACAGCCTGAGTTAATCCCTGTGATCCACAAGATGGAGAGAGAGAATCAACTCCCACAAACTGTCCTCTGCATAGTGGTAAACAACTGTAATCCCATCACTATGGAGAATCAAAGTTTAAGATCAGCATGGCTACAAAGTGAGATCCTGTCTCTAAGAGTTTCAAACCTAATCAAACCCCCACTTTATTTTTCACAGAAATAAAAAAAATCCTAAAATTCATATTCAATCACAAAATACCCTAGATAGCCATAACAGTCCTGAGTAAAAAGAGCAATGCTGGAGGGAATTACCATCCCATATATCAAGATACACTACAGAGCCATAATAATAGAAAGAATATTGTTCTGGTGCAAAAATAGACCAATGGAACAAACTGAAGAGGTGAACATAAGCACTTATAACTATAAATATCTGGTATTCAACAAAAATGTCAAAATATGCAATGGAGAAAAGACAGCAAATGGTCCTGGGAAAATTGGATGTCCATATACAGAAGAATGAAGTTAGACCCATATATATTACCTTGTATAAAAAGTGTCTCCAAATGGATCAAAGTCCTAAACGTGAAACCTAAAACACTGAAACTGCTAGAAGGAAACATAAGCAGTACCCTGCAGGATATAGGTGTTGGTTTTGCATGTGAAAACGCTAACTACTGCTAAGCAGCTCATCAGCTCTCAGAGTAAGCATTGGGACAACATCCTAAACCACGCAAGCTACCACGAGAATGGGTGTACATACCACATTAGCTATCCCTAGACACTCGTCGCATCTGGAATAGGCATCGAGGTAAAGCCCAAACCAACATAAGCCACCCCTAAAAATTCCTCAGTTTTCAGGAGTGGGCGCCAAACCCAATGCTAGCCATTACAGGCACCCATCAGCACCTACAGTGGGTGTCTAACACAGTATCTATAGGAACTTGTCAGCACCCACAATAGCCATCCAGGGCAGAACCCTGTGAAGAGTTGGGGGACAGGATCCAAGGATCTGGTCTGGACTTTAATAGCAGGGAAGGCCAGAAATGAGTGTCAGGCAAGAAGGAACAGCTGTGACCAGTGAGGACTGTGGCTGGAGGTAGCCCTCTGTGAGACTAGAGTCCTACTGAAAAACCAAAGATCAACTTTTCTGGAGACAGTAGGTCATTGTTCAAATGAAAAGTTCTGGGTTGACAATGGTCCAGGCTAGAGCCAAAAACTATCTTAAAAAAACAACCCAAACACCAACCATGACAAAGTCTTATTGGTCAGGGCTGTCAAAAGGACTCCCCCAAAATTATAAACTATTGCTATTGCCTTTGGTTTTGTCTCCAAAAGTTTAAGATAAGACCATCTTGCTGAAGACACCAAGCACTTCAGACACAGGACCTGGAGGACATGAAAATGTCCTCCCTGAAAACTACCTTTTAAAATACCAGAAAGTACCATGCAAGCTTCCAAGGCAGGAAAGCAACCAATAATCCTACCTAACTATGATGTCTGTGAACCACAACAACCAGAATGGTATTATAACCCTAAAGTATAATAGTGGCAGGCATACCTTGATGGTAAAGAACATCTCTCTAATTAAGCTTAAGATTCACCCAACAAGGGGGCTGGAGAGATGGCTCAGCGGTTAAGAGCACTGTCTGCTCTTCCAGAGGACCCGGGTTCGATTCCCAGCACCCACATGGCAGCTAACAACTGTCTGTAGTTCCAGTTCCAGTCAAACACCAAGGCAAATAAATAAATAAATAAAGTTTTTTTAAAAAAAGATTCAACCAACAAAAAGAAAACCATGCCTGATACTAGTGAAATCATGGATCTTGAAGGAGACTCTACAACTGTTACTTTACTAAACCAATACAATTCTTTACCACATTCTGGTTTCTCACAGATAATTTCAGTTCTTGTCTCTCATCGAAGAAAGTTCTCTTTGCAACAAACAGAGATCAATTACAAAAAACCATAATCAAAATGCAAAGAACAAATGGACATGTGGTGCCCAGACTCAACTGACAGATGTATAACACAATTCCTTAGGGACAGCTGAGGAGGCAAAAAGATTCTAAGAGTCAGAGGAACAGAAAATTTTCTTTGAGATTGTATCTCCTAGAAATGGCAGAAGAACCACTAATAAGAGGGAAAACTTTTGGGACCTCAACACTAGACAAAGTACTATGGGCAACTGAGAAATGCTGAGAGCAGGAGAAATAGTCTTTCTTAGGAAAAAAACCTTTGAGTTGCTTATCCAATAACAAGTGGTATTTATATATTTAGGAATTCCTGGGAAATCTATGAGCTCATAATCCCAGCACTGGGAAAGCTGCAATAGGTAGATCCCTGGAGTTCACTGGCCATTCACGCAAGCTCTGCCTTTTAGTGAGAGATCCTGCCTCAAAATAAATTAGGTAGATGGCTCTTGGGGAATGATATTCAAAGCTGGCTTCTGGCCTCCAAGTGCATGTAATAAGGAAACCTGTGGTCACTCCAAAGATCTCTTAACTGATTTGCAGTGTGACACCAATTAATTAGCATTAATTCTGATCTACCCTTTGTAAGGCCACTTCCTACTCGCATTATCCCTTTAATGAGATTCTTTCTAACTCACTAGTCAGTCAGGATTCAGACCCAACACTCTGCCACTTTCATTTTATGCATCTCAATATTTCTTCTTGGATGAGGCTTCAAGTATTTATTTTTCCTTTAAATAAAGGTGACATTCCCTAAACACATGCTTCTGGAGAATATCTGGTATAAATAGACTCTATTGCTAATTTACTGAGAGAAATAGAAAATGGCCCTGAGTCTCCAACTTCACATCCTAATAGGAGCCTGGAGCATTAAGGTCCCTTCTAGAACTTAAAACAAGATTCCTTTCAGGGTCAGGTATAGTGGCACATGCCATTAATTCCAGCATTCGAAAGGCAAAGGCTGTCAGGTCTCTGAGTTTGAGGCCAGCCTAGTCTACAGAGTGAGTTCCAGGACAACCAGAGCTGTTAAGCAAAGAAACTATGTTTCAAAAAGGAGAAAAGAAAGAAAGAAAGGATTCCTCCCCATCAGTTATATTTTATTGTAAACCTTTTTTTCTTTCTCTAATATTTTTAAAGTTTAATTCAGTTAATTAATTTGTGCATGTATGTGCATTGTGTCACAAATTCTATGTACAACTTGTAGGAGTCAGGTCTCCCCTTCCCCCAGTTCCTGGTGAATGAACTCAGGTTTTCAGATTTGGTAGCAAATCTCCTGTTGAGGCATCTCTCTAGCTCCCTGGTATACTTTAAAGATAAAAACCACAAAAATGAGAAAATACAGATATGCCGTGTGTGGTGGTTTAAATGTCCCCCAAATGTTTAGATGCTTGAATACTTGATTCCCAGTTGGTAGCATTGTTTGGGTAAGTTTAGGAGGTGTGGAGGAAGTATGTCTCTGGGGTACATTTTGAGGTTTCAAAGTCACACAATTTTCATGTTTGAGATATGAGCCCTCACTTCTTCTCTAGCTGCCATGTCAACTGCTTGCTGCCATGCTTCCATGCCACGATTGGCTCTTTATCCCTCTGGAACCATAATCACAAATAAATTCTTCCTTCTATAAGATGCCTTCAACTAGAAAAGTAATCAAGACACATACTCATCCCAGAGAGAAAATGTTCCTTAAAGGGCAGGATTGGCTAGGAGTCAAAATAATATACGAACCCAATAGTACAATGTGCAGGCAAGAGAGACACTACATGCAGGTACTGGCCAAATCTATGCCCAGAGGAGGAACAGGCTTAAGACTCCAGGCCTTGGTACCAGAGCATTGAGAGGGCCATGATGGGACATTGTGGTCTGATGTCATTGAATATTCAAATTCCATAACCAGTCCTGCCCCAATTTTCCACTTATCTAACAGCCTTTGATAAACACAATTTCTTAAAGAGCATGCTTGGGTCTGAGGCTGGAAGTTCAATTTACAAATAAGCCAACTGGTACACTGGCTCTAAAGATCAGTGGTAAGGACCTGAGACACTGCAGCTATCCACGCTGACATAGTTTCCAAGATGTTCTGACAGATCAGAATCTATTTGAACCCTTGAGGCAATGCAGATGGCCTCCAATTACTGTAAATTTGTTTTGAGGGCTCTTAGAAAACAGTCTCTTGTTTGGAGGCCTGGTTTTTTGAGTTCTCTGGAGAAAATCTATACTTTTGTTTTACTCTGGACAAATAAATAAAGTGCTCCTTAGCTTGATAGGATCCTCAATGCATTGTAAGTAAAAGATAATAAGCAGAAAATATATTCAACCTATCTAGTCTACCAAATGTTAAGGCAGATTAGAGAGACTTACCTGTTCTTGGAAAACTGGGACAGGAGTTAAACATTATTAGACTACTATTAAATCACTACTGTTAATGTGTTTATTGTACACATTTTCCTTTGAATCTTTATTTTTTTCTTTAAATAGTCGAAGTTGTGGGGGTGAGGCAATTTGACTCCCTATTTGACAGCATTTAAACACTTCCTTGGTACTCTAGCTAGTCAAACAGCTAGCATTCTGGGTGTTGTGGAAAATTACTTTGAAGGCACTCTAGCAGGTTGATAGGACCACTATAAGCATGGCTGAAGATATATTTTTCCATACAACCTGCACCAGCTTTAGAAGGCAACACTCTAAGTGAGATAAACCTTGATGAACTAGATGGTCCTGAAGCCATTTTTTACCAAAGATAGAAGGGGAATGCTTCCTGTGAGTACTGCAAACATAGCTACTCACTTGTAAGAGAAATTCTTATTTTTGGTGAAAACATGATCTTTTATTTGCACAAGGGACTGTGGCATGAGAAATTTATGATCTGTTCATGATCCCTTGAGAATACTATACAAAATAGTAAATGACTGAAATGGCAGAAGCAACAGCTTTATTACCTTGGAAATAGCTGCATGGCCCAGGATGTCATCAGGAGATGTGGGATCCTCAATCCACAATGGCTTGTACTCAGCCAGTCATCCATCATCTGTAAGGACAGATCCCTCACTTCTATATAGGGCTGGGGCTCCAGAGAGGAGATGCCATCATTTAATGCACCCTACTACTTAGGAAGACTCTTCTGGCATTTTTTTTTTCTACTAAAATCTAGCCCAGAGTCCTCAAAAAAAGATACAAAGTGCTTACATTGGGATTAGAGATCTGACTTTGGGTCTGAGTGAGTCATATATGAGGTAGGATATGTGAATTGTTCACAGAACTGCTGTGATGTCTACAAGTGCCCTGGACTGGGTTATAATATGTGTCCATTGATCTTTAAGTTAGATCCACTGAGCGCTTTATTTTTATTTTAAGTGTATAAGGGTTTTGTCATAATGTACACCATGTACATTATGTGTCTGGTGCCAGCAGAAGCCAGAAGAGGGCATCAACTCCAGACACTGGAGCTAGAGTTACAGCCGGTTTTGAGCTGCCATTTTGGTGCTGGGGACAGAATCTGAGTCCTTGGCAAGAACAGAAAAAATGCTCTCTTATCACTCAACCAGCTCTCTAACTCCTTATTTGACTTGTGTAGTGTTCTCTCTCTCTCTCTCTCTCTCTCTCTCTCTCTCTCTCTCTCTCTCTCTCTTGTATGTGGGAAATACACACATGTATGGAAGTCATAGAGGACAGCTTGTGGGGGTCAGTTCTTTCCTTCTACATTGTGGATCCTGGAGACCAAACTCAGGTTCCCAAGCTGGACAGCAGATACTTTAACTCTGAGCCATCTCGTCAGTTCCCCTTTGGTCATTTTTGAAGTATATTCACAGTCAACACTGAGTTTGTTCAATAGTCAGTACTTTATTGACTACTGCCCACCATATGTCTGACATATTAATAAATAACCACCAATGAAGCTGCTGTTTCAATAGGTACTTAATGAGTTTTACTACAACCCCACAAGGCAGCTCATATTACCCTGTTTTACAAATAAGAAAATTATTGGCTTATAGAGAAGTTAAGGAAGTCTCTCAAGACCAGTAAGCTGAGTTGGTGGTAATGTCAAGTCCAAGTCTTGCCTTTTAAGCTCTGGTTTCCATCTAACTATCATCTTACCTGGAAGTCAGGAGATTGTTGTGCAGAGCTTGAGACAGGGCCAATCCCTCTGCTATCAACCTCATTACACTTAGAGAAGATGGAGAAGAAGATGAGATGCTATAAATCCTCTGAGTGGTAAGAATACTCTCACAGGATACTTTGAGAACTACATTATGGCAGGCTCAAGATCAATTTTTGTCATAAATTATTTGGATGAGGATGACTTCATGAAACAAAAGCAGTGCTATTTCATATATAAATAATGAGACTTAAGATCAAGTACTTCAAAATTAATTTTATCTTACAAGCCTCATTTGTGAAAATTCATAAAAATCTGAATGTAATTTTCTTTTACAAAAAATATTTTGCATATTATAAAACTAGACCATAAAATACACAGACATGATAAATCCTTCTATTTATCTCAGCTAAAAACTCAACACTTCTTCAAAAAATGGCTGCTTGGAACCTATCTCCTGATAAGCTGCTTAAGGGAAGTTAATGATTGGCACACGAGGGTGGTGCCAATGGAAGACTGATTGTTCAGGTTCTCTCATAATTAGCAAAAATTATGGTCTCATGGTAGGTATGTTAAAAAACTTCATATATATATATATATATATATATATATATATATATATGGTCTTTTGCTCTGATTAGACTTAACTGGCTCTGTACAATTAAAAAACTTAAACTGATTAGATCCTACAGCTTTTTTAAAAAAAGAGAGAATTCACCTATCACAAGACCATCATAAATTACGCAAACTTCCATGTTCCTGATCCTTGTTTGAAATAAGACTTCAGGATAAGAGTGACTATTAAAACTCAGTGGTAAAGTGCTTATCTAATATGGCCATATCCCTCAGTCAGCATGAGAAAATATTTACGAAAGTCTTCTCTGGTCCAATAATGTCCCTGATGAGACGGCATCTTTGTATGTCATCCTGGAGATCAGCCCCAACTTTTACTTTAAACCTACAAATACACTTAGTTTAGGTAGTTCTCTTAACTTGGCAAGAACATGTGGATGGTCTATAAAAGTGACTCTGTGAATCATTCACAAACCACAATGGTTTTCTAGTAACCTCTGCTCTTCAGTCAAACTTTAGACAAGTCATTTAATAGTAACATAGCAAACTGCATCTCCTTATTCAGTTTCAAGGCAATGACTCTCAATTATCTGTTGACTCACAGTTAAGGAACCAGAAAGAGAAGTTACATCTCTGATACAGCTCCCTCAAATTTTTCTATCTCAAATAGATAAGAACAAACAGGGCCTGGTCCAAATGGAAGAGGTGAGTGGAGTTGACAAGCCCATAGATTTGCTAGCTATTTGCATAGAAAGTTTTGTCTCCAGTGATTACAGATGGAGGAAGACTGTAGGACTGATCTGTTTCTTATAGTTCAGAGTTCCAGGGAGGGAAAGGGAATACAAAGAGGAGAGATAGAATGTGGTTGGTAGTGTCCTGTAGAGGTCTCCTTCATGGCACATTTGTCCACTCACAGGGAGCCCACTGACTACCCCAATCTGCCTTGATATCCAATTATGTTCTTGAGACAAGCATCTATATATGATCCTTGTGATTCTAATGGAGTGTGGTTGGTCCAGTGTGGGAACTGTTAGTGGAGGAGAAGATATCACTCCAAGGGACTGGTATCCAATTTTTCCCTCACAACCATCTATTTAGTGAGCACCAAGGCTGTACTTGGGAGCCACAGTGGCTTTAGGCTGCTATAGCAGACAGAACCTAGGTCATCTACTCCTCAATTTACCACATCTCTCTATTTCCTAAGAGGCCCATCTTGGCTCAGAAAAGCTTCATAGAGGTACAGGAGTCATCTTTCCTGGAAAATATAGCTACTAAACCTCTTCAAGGGAGACTCTCTTTATATCAAATAAAGGCCATCACAGAAAATCACCACTGGACACAACGCAGAGATCAACATGACACAGCGCAGAGATCAACATATCTTCGGGAGCCCAACATTAAAGGATAGTATACATCAAAGCTTCAGTATCAATGGCTTAGGAACATCTTGGAACAAGGGACAGAGATTGTAAGAAGCAAAATACCAGAAAGTTTACTCTGAAAGCCTCTTCCATAAATGACTGCCTAAACATGAACAGAACAATGGCAATATCAATGGACATTTTAACATGGAAGGAGGAAAATTTTGCAGGGTCTCACCCCTAGACAAGGAACTACAAGCAACAAATGACTATTAGAAAGAGAATCCACCTCTCCCCTTAGTCTTATCCAGTGCAGAGTTGTCAGACACAAAATTATATACACTATTACCCGCAAAAATGGACTCAGCAGGTTGAAATTATATATAATAATGTATACACACATATGTATTAACAATGATAATCAAAGAAAACTGACTGTCAGTTTAGGAGTGGGGGTTTGAGGAAGGGTAGTTGGTAGGAAAGGGAGGAAGGAAAGTGATTAATTTTATTTCAATTAGAGATATATTTTCTTAAAAGCTGAACATACTCAGGTACCCACTGTCTTGTTTTCTCTTACTCAGAACAAATACCCAGAGATACTTGTACTCCAGGTGTGAGTATTAGCTATATGATTTGTAGTACTGGAGAAAACTGGAGATAGCTGGTCATAGTCTCTGTACACTTTTTGTTCTGAGGCCCATAAATCTTTCTGGAGTCTTCCTGACTCCCTAGAGTTGACTCGTGATTGGTTAGGGAAAGGCTGGTCTGGTCCTCATGGTACAAATTCATCTTGTGCTAATTCTCATCAATTATGGCAAATATTAGAAGGAACAAGAGAGAGGGAAAACATGTTTCAGAGGCTGAGAAATATGCTTAGGATCACAGAGAGCCCTGAAAAAGGGATGGTGGGAGAAGGCAAAAGTTTATTTTAGTTCTATCAGATGCCAAAGCCCTTTCCTTGCCCTTTTCATGTTATCACTCTATTTAGTTAAAGCATTGACAAGAATTCAGTGCCTCTTAAATCTGAGTACACAAATGAGGAACAATGAAGGGGTCTTGTTAAAATGAAGATCCTGGTTGGAGTTCAGCAATGGAGCCATTGCCTAATGTGAATGAGGCTCTGGGTTCTATCCCTTGCAATACAAAAAAAGAAAGAATGGATTTCTATACTGGATGGGAGATTGAAGCTGTTGTTTTTCTTTTTTCTTTTTTAAATATTTATTTTATTTTATGTGAATTGGTGTATTGCCTGCATGTATAACTGTGTAAGGGTGTCAGATCTTGAAATTACAGACAGTTGTTAAGTACCATGTGGATGCTGGGACTTGAACTCAGGTCCTCCGGAGTCTCTTAACCGCTGAGCCATCTCTTGAGCTCGAAGCTGTTGTTTTTCAAAGAATATCACTCTCCTATGTATGATATTCTAGGATTCTAGATTTACACCTTGTCTTTAGAGAGAACATGCCTGGCCCACGTTGAAATGTCTGTGTGCTGTCACACTAATCTAGTTGCTTCAGTCATTATTGGTCACATCTAATCTTTGTCTACTTGTCACATATTCATCCTCTTAGTGTTGTTCACTAGGAAGGTCAAGTCCACCATTACATAGATAACTTACATGGTCCAGCCATCCTTCAGTGCCGCTGTACAGAGCTGTGAGGAAATGAGTGCATCTCTCATTACATACTAGTACAATGCACCAGGTTTCCCTGGCCTGACGGTACTTCAGGAGTTTCTGATCTTGGTTTCAGAAACATTATAGTTGTAGTATAAGCCAAAAGAATAAGCATGTGTTATTTAAATTAAAGACAGAAGTAGTTTGGACAACAGCATCACTCTAGTTGTAAGGTGGCTTTCTTATCTCCATGGGAACAATTCCTTTAATTGTCATAATCACTCCTGAAAGGAGAATGCAGTATGAGTATCCTTATTTCTAAAGCTAGGATTCTCTGTAGCATTCACAGAATTAACACATGTAAGAGTAAAATGCAGAAGCCAGCTTCTCCCTCTTTCCTTTTTTGTGGTCCTGTGTGAACACAATATGGTAAGAAAGTAGGGCTGAAGGTGAAGAACAGTTATCAAGTGCCTGCCTAACACAATGTGAGGTCCTAGGTTTTAAAATATACATAATATAGTAAGAAAGGATAATAAATGACCATGTACTAGCTGTGATAGGAACATTTAAGGGCTTCATCCAAATCTTCAAAACTGTCCCATAAGAGATGGGGTATTATTTTTCTACTTCACAGAAAGAAAACTGAGGCTCAGCGTGGTTAGGTGACTTGATGGAATTACATGGCTCTATATACATAGAGTCAAAACTAGGCTATCATCTTACAGAACCCAACATTAGACTTACTAAGTCAGAATGAATGGCTTTACTTTCTCTCATGTAAGAAGGCTAGTGAAAAACTGTGAAGTTCTCACAGAAAGCCAGTGCGACATAAGAAACATACATCTGCCATTTGCCCCTTTCTCCACTCTATCTTTCCATAACATTTCTTAGCATACAGCTCCTAAAACAGAATAATATCCTGGTATATTTTGTATACTAATAAATTGACCCTATAATCAGTCCCTTCATTGCTTGTTACCATTAGTACAAACTATGACCAAAGGGTTGGAACTTTTAGTCCTTCCGTGAAACTACTAGGCAAAGAAAGGTTGATGGTTGAATTACTTACCAAAAGTCAATGATATAATCAATATGCTTATTAATGGATCCTCTGTAAAAGTCCAGAAGGACAGAGTTCAGAGAATTTCAGGGTTAGTGAACATGTGGTAGTATCTGGAAGCACAATAAGAGGGCATGGAAGCTCCTACTGCCACCACTATGTACTTTCCTGTGTGGATCCAGTCTACTTGGATCTTCCTAAGTTCATCCTTTGTAATACACTGGTAAATGTAAGTCTCAGGTTCTCTGAGCTATTCTAATGAATAACAAAACTCAAGGTATTAGATTGTAAAAACATGTTCTAGTTGCTATAGGTCAGAAACTCAGGTGACAATCTGGACTTGAACAATAGGCAAGTAGAACAGATTAGTCCTTGGAGACTGAGTTACACTACAGGATACCTAGTCCAAAAAAACTGGAGAGAGAGAGAGGGAAGGAAGGAAGGAGGAAGGAAGGGAAAGAGGGAGAGAAAAAGAACATTGCCACTTATCTGGTTTTCACTCAGATATGATGATAGTGATGTAAATATACATGAACTAGCTTGCTTCTCATGCTTTGGCTGGTTTAAAAGCTTACCTGCTTCAGTGTACTGTCTGAATACCTCAACCAGGCACATGATGTGGTATAGGCAGGGTAGCCACATCTCAGCGTTTGTTCTTCTGAAAAAAACACAGCTTTCATGAGATTTGGCACTTTCCAGGAAACTTCAGAATTAGAATTGCCTGGAGCTAAGTTGTTGCCCACCGGAAATCCAGTTGTTTTCATGGGTTTCCTTTAT
The DNA here is from genome assembly GCA_004025045.1 of Sigmodon hispidus. NCBI lineage: Eukaryota > Metazoa > Chordata > Mammalia > Rodentia > Cricetidae > Sigmodon > Sigmodon hispidus. Next base: position 58,271 of record PVIH01010439.1, on the reverse strand, counting down.
ATACTCAATTCCTGTTGTGTCAAACTCAGACAATAAGGATATTCACTGGATGCCTCACTCCACAAAGTTCCCTATCCCATAGTACAACATGAAAGCTAAACCTTCTTGAACTGAGCCCCGCAACCAAGTTACACTACTAGATGGTCTCTTCACCGTGATTTGCATGTATGATTGTCTAATACTTAGTATAGGGTATCTGGGACCATCATGTGTGCCCAAGAAGACATGGATGTTCAAAAGTACATACTGATAGTACAAACATCTCACAACATACCTCATTCTTTTTTTTTTTTTTTTTTAACCAAGCTGACCTTTCTTCAGTATTTCTGGTGGGGAGAAGGAGAAGAGCATCAATCATTCATTTAGGCAACCCATGGCTTACACATAACTCACCAAAGGCTTCCTCTTCTGTCAACACATCAGTGATGAACCTAAAATCAATGCAGGACAACAGCATCTGTGGATCCTGGTGCACAGGAGGAGAGAAAGGCCCAGATCAGCCCATAGGCAGATTATTTATCTATACTTACACTGTTTCCATGGGCTTATTCTTTCCAGAAAGGGATCTTTAGATGTGTGTCTGGTTCTGTCATTCCTTACTATTGAACATTTCAGAGACTCTTTGTTGCCCCAAATGAGCCCTCAGACCCTCAGCCCTCCTGCCTTAACTCTTTACTTTCTGCTACTGCCCTGTTATTTCCAATTAACTTGGATTCTTGGCCAGAGGGCCTGGTACCTAGTGAACATTCCGCACAAAGTGAAGGAGTATATGGTGCCTTGAGTTCCTCTCTAAGTCTATCCTACTTACTATGCTGAAGTTTCATTAAACTATAAGATGATTAAGGTGGTCCTGGAGCAGCATAGCAGAGTGGATAGAAGGCTGCTTTCAGAGTCAGGCCAATCAGGTAAACCCTGGGTCTACCAGTATGGACCATAGTGTGACTGTGGCCATTTCCCCAAAGACTGATTTCCTTACAGGAGGCAGGTGATGCACTAATCTTCCAGAAGAATGCTGGTCATGTGCTAGGACTGTTCCTTCATGCTCATTCACCACTTTACCCAGGATGCCTGGGACTGATATCCTCAACCCCATAACAGTCATGGAAAAGTTAATCACAATTCTGCTTCCATTAATATCTATTTTGATGATTAATATGTCGTAAGAACAAAAAAAATCTCAAAAGAGCTTTCAATGGACCCTACATCTTTTAGGAGATGACTAGGACAGAAAACAGAATCTAAAAGATGGGAAGTAGGCTAGAGAGGTGACTCAGTGCCATGGTTAGCAGCACTATAAAACCCAATTCAATTCCTAGTACCCACACTGCTGCCCACAACTATTTATAACTCCAGTTTCGGGGAATCCAATACCCTCTTCTGATCTCTGTAGGTACTGTACACATGTGGTACAAACATATATATGCAGGCAGAACACCCAAATACCTAAAATATAAATAAATGATGGGAAGTCCTTAGGTGAGCCCTCAGGCACCACTTTGCTGAACTTCAAACTCTTTTTTGTTTGTTTTCTAAACAGTCTCACTATATAGCTATGGCTATCTTGGAACTCACTCTGTAGACCAGACTAGCCTCAAGATCCATCTATATCTGTCTCCAGTGCTTGGATTAAAAATGTGCACCACTATACCCAGCTAAACTTCAAATTCTTTTTATGACTATCAGTTATACCCCTGTGAAAGGCTGACCTTTCTATACTTTTCCCTTCAGATGGCCCTATGCTACTCTCAGCCTGTTTGAAAGAAGCTATCTGACCATCTAGACTCCATCTGCCCCTAGAGGAGGAGCAAAATCTCCTAGCCCAACAACCTTCAAGGGCCATGTTTATTGCTTTATTTTCATTTTTGCTATCAAATAATAATGGTATCCTGTGGGAGTTTGAATGTAATTGGTCCCTATGAGCTCATAGGGAGTGCCACTATTGGAAAGTGTGACTTTATTAGAGTGGGTAGGGTCTTGTCAGAGGAAGTGTGTCACTGCGGGTGGGCTTTGAGATTTCCTATGCTCAGGATACTGTCCAGTGTCTCAGCTGAGTTTCTGTTGCCTGCAATATGTAGGACTCACAGCTTCTTCTCCAGTGTCATGTCTGCCTGCACACCACTGTGTTCCCCATCATGATGATAATGGACTGAACCTCTGAATTGTAAACTGCCACCTCAATTAAATGTTTTCCTTTATAAAACTTGCCATGATCATGGTGTCTTTTCACAGCAAGAGACATCCTAAGACTTTTATTTGTGGGCCCTCAGAAATCATCTGAGTCACCTGTCACTCAGCAATAAGCAACATGCTCAAGGTTGCTCTGCTACTTATTAATGAAGCCTGTACTGAAAGTTGAGTCTACCAGGATCTGAAGGTCCTTCCTCATTAACTAGCACATTTTTTTTTTTTTTTTACCCATCTTAGCAATCAAGCACTCATTTCTTCTACAAATAAGTCTCTGAGAAAGAAAACAACCAACTGTATGTTTTTGGAATTCAGTATTAAGCGGCTGCCTTGATGGAACTATATGGTAGAAACTGCCATGACCTGATCATGCTTTTCAAGTGGCCATAAGATAACTTAGTAATAGTATGTGGCATTTCAAAATTTATGGAGTTATAGTCTCATTTGATATTTAAACTGATTCTGAGGCTCCTAATGGTTCAGATGACTTTTTTAAGCAGCAGGAGCTCAGAACTTGTATGACATTGTATGGACCCTTCAAAAGAAGGCAGGATTTGAACTTACTGCCTCCCATCCTTACTTGCTTGTCTATATGAACACATCAATCTACTATTTCAACATATCAGAAATGGGCTGGGAATATTAGTTTGTGGTAGAGTGCTTACATAGTATGCTAGGCCCTGGTTTCATGTCCATAATGGAAAAAAATTAATGTTTTTTTCTGTTAATTTGTTTTATAATCAATGATCAACAGATTAGTCCTGAATGTTCTTACTGTTTATCAAAAATACCAATTGATCTGCAAAATATTTCCTTTAGAAATAACTATAATATTAAAGACTCTATTTACCATGTCCACAAGTAGCTTCCATAAGGGCTTGATTTAAAAAAAAAGAAAGAAAGAAAGAAAGAAAGAAAGAAAGAAAGAAAGAAAAAAACTTGTAAAAAAATCATTTTTGTCTGATGTGAATTCACTAATCATGATCATTGCCACCAGATATCTGGTTCATTTCCTACCCCACTCAATGCTCCTCTTGCTCCCTGTAACTGCTTCTTTACCTTTGTTGTTCCTTATCCTTTTTCTTTGGCCCTGCCCCAATACATTTCTTTTTTTAAAAAAAAAAAATAATACTTTTTTTTTTTAAACTTTATTTATTTATTTGCTTTGGTGTTTGCCTGGAACTGGAACTACAGACAGTTGTTGGCTGCCATGTGGGTGCTGGGAATCGAACCCGGGTCCTCTGGAAGAGCAGACGGTGCTCTTAACCGCTGAGCCATCTTTCCAGCCCCCCCAATACATTTCTGACTGTAGTCATGTATCCTCTTGAATTGTGGAGCCACAGATGTGTCTCTGAAAACATTGCCTTTTCTTCCTGCTTTGCCCACAGGTCTCACACAGCATTCAGAATGGCTGCTGTAGCCAGATGCACTACACCTTTCTCTGGACCAATCTGGTTGAGAAACAAAGCACACTAGTGCTTGTCTTAGATGAGAAAAGATATCTGGGCATTCTCCAGGGACATGCTTTGAGAATTTAAAGACAAACCAGGTGTGGTAGCAAACATCCACACTCACAGAACTCAGGAAGCTGAGGTGAGAGAATCCTGTCTCAAAAACAAACAAATTAAAAAATGGCAGCAGTGAAAACTCAGTTTCTGACCAACAGAAAAGTTGCAAAAGTAGAAATAAAAAACCCATCTCCTCTGTTTCTGAAGACATTTAATTTTCTCAACCACCTAAAAGCAAAACTGCAAATATCATCCTTTTTGTAATCATAAATATCTCTGTGTGCAGTTCCTAAAAACTAGAACATTCTCCTACAGGTATCCTCATAACACAATGATCATATTCAAGAAATATAATATTGAGAGAATATTATCTAAAAGATGGCCCGTAATCAAATATCATCAATTTTCCCAGTAATGTGCTTTTTTTTGTCCTGACTCATATCCAGTTCAGGACTACATATTGCATTTAGCTGCCATGTGTCTTTAGTCTTTTTTATGTAAAATTCATTTTTACTTCTTTGAATGACAGTGCAATTTTTAGAGTGTGGGCCTTGACGTGTCTAGTATCCTTCAATATGGGCCTATTAACATAAACATTGTATAATTGATGATGATATCTTGCCTTATTATCAGCATTATTAAATTATACTTCTTTAGTAAGTTGGTGTTCATTTTTTTTCTTTATGACGGAGTTACTGGTTTCCTTTCCAAGGAAGTATGTTACTGTCCCAGATTAACTACAACTCAGTTCAATTAACTATAACTGCTATGAGTACAGTATGGTGATTTCTTAATGTCATTATTGGTCTCATACACATAAGGTTGCATTTTATAGATGATGAACTTTCCCTTGCTTATTGCCTGAATGGATTCATAGGTTTCTACATTATAACAGTTATAAGCCATTATTAGATCTAGTCTCATGTTCAGCTATTCAAGATTTGCCAAAGGAAGCTTCTTCAAGGTGTAACTTTTCAAGGTATGTCTAACTTACTTTACATAAAATTAAAACTACAAGCCAAGAAAACAGAGAAAATACATTCTCCTGTGCCTGTCTCTGCATGGAAGGAAAACTGAACAGAGTTAGAAAAGAGAAACTTTGTATCAGGAGACAGGAAAAAGTCTAAATTACTGGAGTTATTGTGCTGTGTTAGAGTCCTTTCTTTAGAATTTTTTTCTTGCTTTGACTTTATGGTTCAGATACTGACTTATATATACAAAAGAACAATGCTCCCCCATGTTTGTAGTTTTTCTCTTATATTCTCTACTTTACTACCTGTTCCTAAAATGTCATTACTATCACATCCTTACCCAAATGGCTGCCCATTTGGACTTTTATCTTCTAGACCTTTTTATTTTGACCTTTTGAAACAGGTTCTTACTGTAGCCCAGGTTGGCCTCAAGCCCATGATGATCACAATCTGAGTGATTATATGTATTATAGGCATAAACCACCACCATAGACCTGGGAGGGCTCTTTTTCCAATTCAGACAGTAGGCAATGTGGTGTATAATAGTTTGATTTTTTTTGACATCCAAATGCATTCAGATTTAAATCTTATAGAAATGGACTATCTCAAAATGTTGATGATCTAAATTATTCAAGCTTTAATTTAACTGAATAAAACTGTTTATGAAAGAAATTGAAAACTCTTCTCTATTTCTATATTTGTTACAACCAAAAGCTATCATAGACAGTAGAAACATTATTTATAAAATATATCCCTGGAGCTGAAGAGATAGTTCAGAAGATAAAGGCACTTGCTGAACTTTCAGAGAACTGGAGTTCGATTTCCAATACCCACATCAAGTGACTCACAAACTAATGTAACCCCAGCTCCATGGGTTCTCTCTCTCTCTTTCTCTCTCTCTCTCTTTTAAAACAATACAAAATATATTTCTTACTCATCTGAGCTGTCCATCACTTGTGAGCTGTCTGTAGAAGCCTCTGAAGTCACCAATAATATCCCTGAGACTCTTGTGAAGCACGTGGTAGGCAAGAACATTCACAGCACAGACAACTATTAAAATAGGATTGCATTTTTGTTCATGTTTTAATGGGAAGTCAGAAAATTAAGACAATAAAATACTACAAACAAATGGATATTGACATTTTATGAAAATAATTAAAATATTAAAAACCCATACACTTTTAATATTCTTCTAAAATGTGTCTGTGGCTACTGTAGCTAAGAACTATACACAACTATAATAGCTAGGAGTCCACATACTGACCAGAGCAAATATATTCTGACTGGCTGTCATGGGAGAAGCAAAATTACTTGTAAATTTAGACACTATTCTCAGTTTATTTTCCTATTCACTGGGTAATGTGTTAGGTAAAGAGATTAAAATTCAAACCTTGCTAATTCATTGTTCTGAAAGAATAAAAACACTCTGACTTATGGAATTATAAAGTTTTTAAAATTTTTATCTTGTTTGCTTTTTAGTCTAAACTTATTTTTAAATACTGGCAAATAAAACCAATTAATTCACAGCATCATAAATTACTAAAGATGAATTTATTTGCAGGTAGCATACTTATACAAAATATTAAAGTATGTAAAAATACCATCATAGCATTTAACTTCTTCCCAGTAACTTATACTACATTTTTCATGTGCAGTTTGAAGGTTAAAAATAATTTGGGTTAGCATCACCATCAATTATTTATTCTTGGTGCTTTAAAAAGCTTCATTGTTCCTGGTGTGAGTTCTCTCACACTGAAGTGAATGCCTCCACCTCATGGAAGACTCAATGGACGTAGCCATGAGCCCTATTGGTCCTCAGAACTACCTTCTTGGTTGTGAAAAAAGGCTGACAAAGATTATCACTGTAAGGTGGATAATGATGAGAATGAGCACCAAACAAACTAAGAATGGTTTGTTTAGAGGCAGCAGTAAACAGTGAATTATACATTCCAGAGGCAGAAGAAATGGACTATGAAGGCAGTTCAATGTAAGTAATACTGGAAACTTTGAAAATGTCTGTACAACCAACAGTTTTCCTTGGGATTTTTGAAATTATACATGTGATCCTTAAGGTGATGAACTTAAAATAGTAACTTGGTAAATGGGCTGACAAAGATTTGGGAAGACTTCCCATTTCCAAAAATGGGAAGATTGAACTAATGAAAACTTTCATTTTCGAGTAACACTGAGATGCAATGAAATAAATAGAAAGATCAAAATTTAAATGAACTTTATCTGGATGTTGTCTGGAAAATGTGGAAGCCAATAACATTAGCACAAAAAAAGCCTTCAGGATTATGAGTGGGGCAGGTAAAGCCATCTTAATACAACTGAAGAACAGCATCTCATCTTAGTGCTCCTCCACTGTGTTCCAAAAGCAGTAAAAGTTCAAAGATGTGGCTTTTAACAGAGTGGTTTCAGTGGCCTGCCCCAGGTTTTATAAGTCACTTTGTGTCAGGGTTGTGCTGCATGGTATGCAATATAGACAAAGACAGCAACTTCATAGAATGCTCAGCATGTAGTCAGGCACAATTAAAGTTGCAGAAAGGCAGAAACAGCTCACAAATCTATCTTGGTCAGTAGTCACTACCTTGTGAGAAACTTCTACAGAAGAACCTTAACTTTATGGGGAAAGTAGGATGTTGAGATGAGTTTCTGAATCCTTGTCCAGTCTCCTCTTCTACCCAAAAGATAGATTCTATTATTCTTGGGACTTGTCTCTTTTCTGAAACCTTTCCCAAGCCTTTGTGTGAAAGAACTCTTCTTTGTGCAGTTTAGATATATGTTTTAAAAACAGTAATTTTCACACTGTATTATAAATATACCTTTTATGTCTGATTCTTATGCATTTTTATTTTTTTACTTTTTTTTATTATGAATAAAGTCACATTATCTATCCGTGTATATCCTTATTCTTATTCAAAGTCCCTTCCCTCTCTCACCACATCAGGTCACTCTCTCTTCTCCACATCTACCCATCTCCTCCCCAGCATGAGCAGGAGGTCCCAAGGTCCCAATATTGCTCAGTTCATCCACCACTCCTGACAGATCCAGTTTTCTCCCCTCAACATAGAGACTGAGTCAGGTGTTCCTCTAGGGGGAGAGGGATTCAAGGTGTCAGTCCAAGGTGTTTCAGATCCCGAGTTGTTCAGTGGTTGTGGTTTGCAACTTGGACATGCTTTGCTTTTTGCTTTTTTGTTTAGAGTCCACTAATGAGTGAGTATATCCCCTGCTTATCTTTCTGGGTTTGTGATACCTCACTCAGGAGGATATTCTCCAAATCCATCCATTTGCCTGCAAATTTTAGGATATCATTTTTTCTTACTGCTGAGTAGTACTCCATTGTGTAGATGTACCACAGTTTGTTAATCCATTTTTCAGTTGAGGGACATCTAGGTTGTTTCCAGGTTCTTGCTATTACGAATAATGCTGCTATGAACATAGTTGAGCTAATGCCTTTAGAGTGCAACTGTGCCTCTTTAGGGGATGCACCCAGAAGTGGTATTGCTGAATCCTTGGGGAGATTGATTCCTAGTTTTCTTATGCATCTTTCTTATGTTGGACTCTACTTTCTTTTTATGATTTTTACCTGTATTTCATGTACATTCATATTTTGCCTGCATGTATGTCTGTGTAAAAGTATTGGATCCCCTGAAACTGGAGTCATAGGTAGCAATGAGTTGCCATGTGGGTGCTGGGAATTAAACACCGGTGTTCTTAATCACTGAGCCATCTTTCCAGTCCTCGGAGTCTGCTTCATTATTCTCTTTCTCCATTTATTTATGTGTTTGAATTTTGAGTGTTTGTCTGGGGCTGGATTGATAAGAACTGTCAGAGAATTTCTTTGGAAAGCAACTTGGGATGAAATACCATGAGCTGAGTAGATTCACAGTACATACCACAATAAACAATTCTGTATGTGATATATCTGCTCCTCCTTTACTTTCAGTCACTTGTCTACATTTAGTCCTCAAAGCTCTACAATAGTCTCAAGTCAAAAAGCAATGGGTAATACTCTGGTAGTTATACTTTGACACATGAAAATTGATCCAGATTCAAGAATTTTCAGCCATCTTGAGATGAGTATACAAGGAAAGACCAAATGTTGCTATTTTTCAGTTTTCTCAGGAAAAGCAACAAACTGCAAAGCATTGTTTTTACTCCATTTGAGCAGCTGGATTACAGAGAAAAGGTTAAAAAAAAAAATGAATCTACATGAAAATGAAGCATTCTCAAGACTTGAGTCCTCAAACTCACCAACTTCAGTGCCCTTCCCCAGAGTGAAAGTAATGCCATAGCCCTTGAGTCCATCTTCCACATCAGTTTCTATGATAACATAGGTAGCTGAGTAGTCAGGGTCTGTGTGCTGTAGGAAAAGGAGTTTCAAAAATGCAAACATGAGAACCCCCCCCCCCAAAAAAAACCCATAAAAATAGAAATGCTGCCAGGCACTAGTGGTGTACACCTTTAATCCCAGGACTTGGGAGACAGAGGAATGTGAATCTCTGTGAGTTTGAGGCCATACTGGTCTGCAGAGAGAGAGAGAGAGAGAGAGAGAGAGAGAGAGAGAGAGAGAGAGAGAGGAATAATAGAAATGCCATTAGAGATATATAGAGCTCCAATTTGATAGAACACTTGAGATATCCCAGAAAGCATACAAGAGATCTGAATAAAAGGAAAAGCACTCCTAAGGATTCACACTAGTGCAAAAATGTAACGTACCCAGGCTTAGGGAACGAGTGGAAGTGAAACCCAAGGCTTGTACATGTTTAGCATATACTTTCCTACTAAGCTCCATACTTAGCCCCAAATGCATACATTTGTCAACCAGTTTGGAATGATATCAAAATTTAGTTTTGGGATTATTTTTAAACCCAGTAGTTTTGGATCACATCTCTCTGAAAAGATTTACCTTCATAGACAATTTCAAATAGAATGAATTAAAATTTTTAGAAAACTCATATAAAAAATTGAATAGCTCTCCATTGTAGCATTTCATGTAGACTGACAATGCAACTGCTCACATTCAGAAACCATTGGGAGAAAATAAAGAAAACTTTAAGACAAGTTAACTCATTTATTCATGTTGTCTTATTTTACACTAATTTTCTACTGCTGAACAATTATTTTTTATTAACTCACCTTTGACAATTTTCATTATGTATATAGTGCATGCTAATTACATTCACCCTCCTGTCCCCATCTTCCTGCCATCCCCACCAACTCTCCACTTCTTTTAGCAAGACCCTTTTATACTAGTTTTTCTTTTTGTTTTGTGAACCATTGCGTTTAACTAGTCATACATAAGTGGGTATAGGTACGGAGTTATCCGTATTCATTATCCATTAGAGCATGGGTAACTTACCAATGCCTAAACCACTGAAGAGAATAACTTGCCCCCTCCAAGCAGCCATCAACTGCCAATAGCTCCCTGTACAGGGGCCAGAAACCCATGAGCCCCTCCCTACACATGACTAAATACTGAAAGGATCACTCTTCAAAAAATAATTTTGATAAAATTTTACTGTCCAACTACTATGAAACTCAGTGTGGCTTGCTGATATGGAAGAAGCAGATTTTTTTTTTGTATTCTAGTGTATTACTAGAAAATTTTCATATAGTGGGAAGGGGCAGTCAAAACCTAAGACCAGATGAGAAGATGTTTAGGTGATGACTGTAATCAGTTATAACTAGCACAGTAGTTGGTTCAAGGACAATGAAGAACTAGAACTTGAGGAACTTTTTTTGAATGGAGCAGAGACCACAAGGATCTGCAAAAGGGCAGAGAAAGCAATACAAATCCCAGAGGCTTTTTGTTTTGTTTTGTTTTCAACCGAGAAGAAAAAGATCTACAAGAGCATTGTTTTGGAAGTAAATGAAGGTTCCCTGACACGTCAGATATGGACACTAAAAAAGTGATGCAGAAGGTTGAATATGTTAATAAGGAATGTAAGTAAAGAAAAGAATTGAAGAAAGGTTTTGCATAAGGCTAAAACAATTTACTATTGTCATCATTATTTATATTATATAATAATTATTTTGACAAGCACATTCTAAAAGCTTTGTTATTCATTTGATCTTCACAGTGATAGTATAAAGTAGGTGCTATTATTCTTGTTTTAGAGATGAACAATGTGAGCTTTGAAGAGGTTTAGTAATCTGTCCAAGGTCATAGTACAAGTATCTTATGGAGATGAACTGTAAGTTCTCATATATTCAGTGCAGATGTGAGAGGTAGGGTAGGAGGAATGTATAATAGATGGGAGGTCTGAGTTGGTGTCAAAGTACAGTGCAGCCTGTATATCAGACTATAAATTGCTGAGGGGGACACAGGTATCTGTTCTTGAGAGAGTTAAAATCAAGAAGACATAGTTACCAGAACTCTAATAATGTCAGGTAGAACATAGTCCCTGGAAAAGATGCAAACTATGAAAGACAGGCCTATCTCTTATAACCTTTTCCATCTCTGAGCACATTCATTACACAAAAGAAGAGATGAGACTCTTAGGGAAGTTTGTGGAGGACTGAAGCTTTCCAGCACTGGGAAGGAAGAATACTATATAGATGAGATAACTGTTACAGTTTGAATACAGTTTCTCCACACTAGAGCTTAATCTGACGCTTGATCTCTAGAGGTGTTGGGCCTTCTTTAAATTTTTCATTTTTAATATTTTGAAATTAAAATATAATCACATCATTGTTTTTGTTCCCTTCCCTTCCTCCAGCCCCTTTATTATACCTCAACTCTGTTTGCTTTCTCTCAAATTCAGTCCCTAGCCTCTTTTTCTGTTTCTTCTAAATATATAAATAAATTTACTCAGTCTCTGATCTCCACAAAGAAATGTCTCTTTGAAACATATAGAAACTGTTATAGTTTCTATAACTGATTTATAAAAATGCAGAAAACAATTGGTAGTGTGGTGCCCAGCCCAAGTGATCCAACCACAACACAACTCCTCCATTTAAGGCTCAGGGAATATCTCAAAAGGGGATGAAAATATTGTAAGAGCCAGAAGAACAAAATGTCTGCTGTGAGATTGTATCTCCTAGAAATGTCAGGGAAACTACACCCAGCAAGTTATAATGCTGGACTGTTTGGACTGTTAGAGAAGAATTAGTTATTTGTACCCTGATGCATTGATTAATGGCTCTCTGAAGAGACTGTGTTAGGTCTTTTAAGACTGGATTAGGGGTTGGGTATAGTAGTAAATGCCTGAAATCCCAGTATTTGGAAGGTAGAGGCAGGAGGATCAGGAGTTTAAGGCAAAGGACTATACAAAACTCTCTCAAAAACAAAGCAAAACAAGCCTTGATTGGTTTTATGAAAACTGATTGTCAGAAAACTAGCTATCTCCTTTGGCTTCTCTCATACATATGCTCCTTGCATATCTGTCTGCTTTCTATTTCTTCATCTCTATCATGATTACAATTCTGCACCAGGTCCTCACCAGAAGTTAAGCAGAACTGAACACCATGTCCTTTGTCCTCCAGACCTGTAAACCTTGTGAATCTATTTTCTTCATAAATTATTACAGTCTTGGGGATCTTATTATAATAAGCAAAATTAAGCAGAATAAGGCTATAACAGTAGTGGTAAAGATAATAAAGAGGGTAATTAATAGAAAAGTTGCATATATTCAAAAGTTTGAATAAGAATGGCCCCATAGACTCATATATTTGACTGGTTACCAGTTGGTAAATTGTTTAGGATTAGGTATGTTATTATTGGAGAAGGTGTGTCACTGGGTCACTGGGGGTGTTTTAAAGTTTAAAAAGCCTATGCCAAGCCAAGTCTTTCCTTACCCCCCTCCTCCCTCCCTCTCTCCCTCTCCCTCTCCCTCTCCCTCTCTCTCTCTCTCTCTCTCTCTCTCTCTCTCTCTCTCTCTCTCTCTCCTCTGTGTGTGACTTTTGGGTTAGATGTGAGTGCTCAGCTACTGTTCCAGTGATATGCCTGTCTGGCTTCATGCTCCTTGCCATAATGGTTATAGACTAATTCTCTAAAACTGTAAGCAAACCCTCAATTAAATGCTTTCTTTATAAGCCACCTTGATCATAGTGTCTCTTCATAGCAATAAAACAGTAACCAAGACAGCACCTATCCTGGTTTAGAACAACCATTGAATTCTTCAAGTGGAAATTAAAGCGATGATGCTAAAAGGGAAATTACAAGAATTAAAGTCTCTTTGGTTTACAGGATTGCATTGTTTTTTTCAAGTAATGAGAAAAAGAAATACTCCATTAAAGTCTTAGAAGAAGATCAAAAAGACAAGATGAGCCAAATATAACTTGGAGCTTTTGAGTCTTTGTGACTAACAGCAAGATCACAGAAGATTAGAAGGAAGTATATATATATACTTATATATATATATACTTCACATATATATATATATATATGTGAAATTGGGATTGGGAGAAGGTGATGGTTTATGATTTAGATAGTGTTAAAGCATGAAGGCAAACAGAAAATGAAGTTGAACAGAAAATGTCTATACAGCTAGACTTGAGGTGTGAAGACAAATCCAAAAATGAAATCAGGAAGACTTTGGCATAAAGATAGGTTTAGAAGTTGAAAACATGGAGTGGTGTCATACATAGTAGGTATGGAGTGAGATGGGAAAGCCTTGAAGAGGAAAGAAGGGGCCAGCACAGGAAGGAAAAAAAAAAAAAAGAGTCAAGGACAAGAATGGGTAGGAAAACAGATTCAGGAGATAAAATAGTGGATAGGCTGAGAAGTGCCTGAGGAAACAGGGGACTGGATGCAGAGATAACAGAGGTAGTCCCAAGAGCAGGGAAATTGTGGGTTTCAAATTATGGTGGATGGAGGATGTTTTGATTTGCATTTCTCTGATGGCTAAAGATGTCAAGCACTTTTTTAAGTGCTGTTCAGTCACTTGTAATTCTGCTGAGAATTTCCTTTTTAGTGCTGAACCCCATTTTTTTTGATTGGGCTATTCAAGGTTTTGGGCTCCAGTTTCTTGAATTCTCTATATATTTTAGAGATCAATCCTCTGTCACTTGTAGGGTTGGTGAAAATCTATTCCCATTCTGTAGGCTGTCATTTTGTCTTATTGACTGTGTCTTTGGCTTTACAGAAGCTTCTCAGTTTCAGGAGGTCCCACTTATTGATTGTTGTTCTTAGTGTCTGTGCTACTGGTGTTACATTTAGGAAGTGGTCACCTGGGCCAATTTGTTGGAGGGTATTTCCCACTTTCTTTTCTATCAAGTTCAGTGTGGCTGGGTTTATGTTGAGGTTTTTGATCCACTTGGATTTGAGTTTTGTGCAGGGTGACAGGCTTGAATCTATTTGTATTTTTCTACACACTACCATCCAGCTACGCTAACACCATTTGTTAAAGTTATTTTTTTCCATTGAATATTTTGGGCCTCTTTGTCAAAGATCAGGTGTTCATAGGTTTTTGGGTTAATGTCGGGATCTTCAATTCGATTCCATTGATCCACAAGTCTGTTTTTAATCACTGTAGTTTTATAGTATAACTTGAAGTTGGAGATGGTGATGCCTCCTGAAGCTCTTTTGTTGCGCAAAATTATTTTGGTAATTCTGGCTTTCCTCTTATTCCAAATGAAATTTGAGTATTGTTCTTCCAAGGTCTGTAAAAAATGGTGTTGGAATTTTCATGGGAATTGCATTGAATCTGTAGATTACTATTTTTACTACGTTGATCCTACTTATCCAGGAACATGGGAGATATTTCCATTTTCTGCTATCCTCTTAAATTTCTTTCTTCAGTGATTTAAAGTTTTTGTCAAATACATCTGTTACTTCTTTAGTTATAGTTACTACAAGGTATTTAATGCTATTTGCAGCTATTATAAAGGGTGATGTTTTCCTTATTTCTTTTTCAGCCCTTTCATCTTTAGTGTATAGGTGGGCTACTGATTTCTTTGAGTTAATCTTGTATCCTGCTACATTGCTGAAGGTGTTTATCAGCTGTAGAAGTTACCTGGTAGAATTTTGTGGATCACTTATGTATACAATCGTCTCATCTGCAAATAGCTTACACCTGTCAGATTGGCTAAGATAAAAGACACAGATGACAGCCTATGCTGGAGAGGTTGTAGAGCAAGGAGAACACTCCTCCATTGTTGGTTGGAGTGTAAGCTTGTTCAACCACTCTGGAATGCAGTATGGTGGTTTCTCAGAAAACTGAGAACCAATCTCCCCCAAGATCCAGCAATAAGACTACTGGGCATATACCCTAAAGATGCACATTTGCACCCCAAAGGCATTAGCTCCACTATGTTCATAGCAGTATTATTTATAATAGCAAGAACCTGGAAACAACCTAGATGCCCATCAATTGAAGAATGGATTAGCAAACTGTGGCACATCTACACAATGGAGTACTACTCAGCAGTAAGAAAAAATGATATCCTAAAATTTGCAAGCAAATGGAAAGATTTGGAGAATATTCTCCTGAGTGAGGCATGACAAACCCAGAAAGATAACTCATTAGTGGATTTTAAACAAAAAGCAAAGCATGTCCAAGCTGCAAACCACAACCACTGAACAGCTTGGGATCTGAAACACCTTGGATCCCACTCCCCCAGAGGAACACCTGACTCAGTCTTGATTTTGGGGTGAAGAAAGCGGATCTGCTGGGAGTGGAGGATGCTGAACTAAGGACCTCCTGTCCTTGCTGGGGAGGAAATAAGGAGATGGGGAGAAGAGAGAGTGACTGGGAAGGGTGGAAGGGGGAAGGGAGTTTGAACAAGGGGATACATGGATAAAAAATGAGACTTTATTCAAAAATAAAAAATCAAAAAAAATTATGGAGGAAATAATTAAGTATAAAACAAAGAATCAGGCAAAGGAACAACCAGGGGCAGAAACCAAAGGGCACCAAATATGAACTTAGTCAAGTTCAGACTCTTTCAAAAATGGATAACCATAAGAAGAGAGTTGAAGAGGCTGAAGAGTTGGCTCAGAGATAGGAGCACTAGCTGCTCTTTTAGAGGACCTAGATTCAATTCCCAGCACCCACATGGTGGCCACATCTATATGTAACTCCATTTCCAGTGAATCCAATGCCCTCCTCTGACTTCCATAGGCACCAAGCATGCCCAAGGTGCATATACATAGAGATAGACAAAACACTCATATACATAGATACATCTAATCTTTTAAAAAAAATTTCTAAAAAAAAATAAAACTAGTAAGAAACTTGAAGGTGAGAAGGCTTAGGTGGGGGGGGTGAGAGCATAGAAAAAGAGCCTCAGGAGTTTAGAAGGAGAGGAATTTAGACATGGGACTATATTAGTTTTGGAGCAGGACATGGCAGAAAACAAAGGGCAGAATTAGAGGGTCATCTTGGAGACAAAGAAGGAACCAAGGGTATTTTTGTCTTCCATCTACTGAATAATGCATTGCTGAGAGTTGGGAAATAAAGCCTAAAGGAGAAAGAGCTAGAAAGCTCACAATGAGCAAAGAAAAGTAAAATTATTGCTAAGAAGTAGTCCAGTAGTGCTAGACTATGGGCTCACAGCTGTGGAGCTCACTGAATACTTGGTGAACGCCGGCACAAGCAAGCAACCAGTAAACACATGGAGGCTTGAGTGTTCCATGTTTCTAACAAAGCAAACCATACCAGATATCTTTGATTTCACAGACACTGAAAACAGTTCAGTCTTTTTCATAAGAGGTTCATTGCTGCTGTGTGCTGGAAAGTGCTAAGTCTAGTATGCCAAGACCAATAAAATCATCACCATCAAGAACTGCAAGTAGCACATTCTACTAGAAAGCCCTTGAGAATCAGTATGTTATATTCACCCATCTCCTATTGAGAAATGTTAAGTATTTATGAACTTCCAATACAGATATCAGAAAATATATTTGAGCTCAGACCCAACAGAAGCCCAGAAGTATATTAACTGTTCCTATATTCTATTTCTTAACTGTTCCTATACAAACCAATTTTCTTAATATTTCATACATTAAGTCAGGTTTATGTCAGTCCTTTCTTCTTCAGTTTCCTCATCAATAAGTGATAATTTAAGTCAACTCCTGTTGGGAGCCTTCTCTGTATAAAGCGCTTTTCATGCATCTACATGCACAAAGTAAATACTATTGGACTTATTTTACAGATGAGAAAATCTATGCTTGAAGAGATTATATAATTTATCCTCAGCTGTTAACCTCACAGAGGCAAAGTCATATTCAATGAGGTGTCAGAATTTTACAAGTTGCCAAAATTATGAATAATAACTTGTAAGTTTAATTTTTGCATTGCAAAATTAGAAATACCCAGCTTGAAAAACAAAACAAAACAAAACAAAAAAGGCCGGAGAGATAGTCCTGTCCTCTGATATTCCAGACTATTTTTTATTCAATATACAATATATCACCACAGTCCACAAAGTACTGTGACAAGGTTTTTATGTCATTTACCATAATACCATATATATAAGGACACAGGGATTTTTAAAACCTCAGAACAGAGAACATTCTTTTGCATTTAATATATTCATTATATAAAATTTTTGAGAAGCCTGTTTTAATGAAACATTTCATATTCTTAGTAAATAAAGCATTATACAATAAATTAGAGTTCCTGTGAATGACTTCCTGACCATTCTTCTCCTCCTCCTCCTCCTTCTTCCTTGGGGACAAGTAACTATGCCTCTAACACTGATGCTTCTTGATCCCAGGGATGCTTCCATACATTTACTCCACATGGATGCAACTCTCAGTGTTCTAGAGTGACATCTCACTGGTGGATCAGGAGGAGCACTCAGAGCTGTCAAGAGCAGTGATGGACTTTATGTATGTATTTAGGTTAAGGCATCAGCCAGCTGGCTAAGGTGAGCAGAACAGATCCTTGTAACAGTCTCTGCTAGCAAGGAAGTCCTTCAGCACCGAGGTGAGAGCCCAAATTTATGCCCTTCTTTTAGTTACTCTCTTAAGACTGTAACAGGTAGAACTCTTTATGTTAATATTTTCTAATCACTTTTGTAGATATAACTATTTCACATGAGGGCCCTCTCAAGTAGCCCACAGTTACTCGGACTCGGTTTCACAGCCGACTGTGACACTTTCATTCCACTGATGAGCAAAGGGTGCAGAGAGAACTTGGTCTTCTCCTACATTCCGAGTCTAGTGTTCCTGGTCTCCACCATTGCGAGCACTGTTGCATTTTCCTGCTTCTCTAGTGGAGACTCCACAAACCCTTTTGCTCTTCGTTCTCTGCATTCTTGTACCCTTTCCATGAAAACCTAAATTGTAAAACTAAGGCAAAGAAAAGACTTAAAAAAAAAAAAAAGAGAAACAAAGAGAAAAGGACATCACCCTCCCACACACACCGTTCCCCAGATAGTGGTAAGTGCTGCCTATTCCTATCCCCCATCTGTCCTGTCCTGTGCCCTCCTGGCACTCGTGAACCCTGTGGCAGGTGGGCTTACCATGGCGTCGGAACCTTGGCCACTTAGGAAAGCGCACATCATGGACTGAGAGCTGCGAGATCCTGCCACGAGCCATTGTGCACATACCTGGGAGCCCTGAGTGGCTGACAAGACCCTTTGCGGAACAGACCTAGGCAAGCACGGCGCCAGGCCGGGTGGTTTCAGCAGCTATGCCAGAAGGCGAGGCTGGTGGGCGATGATTGGTCAGTCCTTTGGGGACTTGACCGCACACCTGTCAGCCTTGCTTCAAGCCAAAGTTTGTGCAAGGCAGAGTACAGCTAGGAGCCAGCTCGGCTCTTCCAAGACTGCTGTGGGAAGCCCCGCACAGTTGTGAATGCTGCTCATTACAAACTTGTTAAAAGTTGTGTAACTCTGGTTCTCTCGGGTGCAAACTTTGAAATGCTGTCTTGTTGCCACGTCAAACATGCCCTCAAGGCCAGTGTGCCTGCAACCAAGCGTGACTTGAGTCCAATCCCTAAGATCCATATGGTTGAAGGCAAGAACGGTTGTTTCCTGCAGGTTGTCCTCTGCCCGCTCCCTGAACAATTAAAAAATATTAAAGGTGACCCTAGTTTTTGCCATGATAAAGTGGCACACCTCTATTACGCAAACTGCTTTAAATTATCTCTTATCTGCCCAACTACTCAAAGCAGATAGGAAGGAAAGCCATTTTTATTGCTTGGGTGGGGAGGCCAAGTGAATGTGAATTCATAGATAAGTGACTTACCCAAGGCCACACAGCCAATTAAGGGGCAATGCCTTAGCATCAAAAGCTAGCACTTGCCAAAAAAAAAAAAAAAAAAAAAAAGTTAGGGGCAGCAGTAGGCACACACACACACACACACACACACACACACACACACACACACACACACACACAAAGATCAAACATTCTCTGAAATGTGGCCTGCTGTACAGTTCGTACTTCTGGAAAAATGCTTTGTTAGAAATTAATGTTACGGGGCTGGAGAGATGGCTCAGCGGTTAAGAGCACTGTCTGCTCTTCCAGAGGGCCCGGGTTCGATTCCCAGCACCCACATGGCAGCTAACAACTGTCTGTAGTTCCAGTTCCAGGCAAAACACCAAGGCAAATAAGTAAATAAATAATAAAGTTTTTAAAAAAAGGAAATTAATGTTACAGGCATTCTATCCTTCCAGTGTGTTCCTGTAGTGAGGGCAATGAATATTTTTTTAGAATGTGCATTATCACTTCCGCTGCTCAAAGATAGAAATGATCTACATTAATCCTTTTGGCCATCCACAGCCTTGGCAGAAACAGGAAAGTAAATGAGGTCTCAGGTGGTTATGAGCACAGCTGAGGGCACTTGTTCTTTTTATAAGGAAGCCATATCCTCTAGATGATTGTGATTCTGTGGGAATTTAAGCACAAGGTTGTCATTTTCCCAGAAAAAAATTTCCAGAAGTCGTAAGTACAAATGTTAATGTAAAACATGGTTTTCTAAACATTGCCCTCTAGCTTAATTTCTTTCTCATGTGCTAGCCAGGAAAATAGTTCTATGGACCTAGGGCTTGGTGGCTGGATCTTTGTCTTTCTCTTGGGAAACCAACCTTTTAAGTGTTAATCAGTCCTATTTGCCCACGTTAATTGCTAAAATATAATTGATGACCCTAGAGAAGAACTTAAAGGTTGTCTAAGAATAAGTAATTTGGGTAGTACAGTGTGATGTGGGATGTCTGTATGCTGAACGGTCTTGGCCTATGGAAGGAATCTTAGAAATAGGCGGGAAATTGGAGCATAGATAGGGGAAGGAGGGTGGAGTCACGAGAGATACCATCCAGCAGCCCAAGAATCAACATGTAAAAGTAACACAGGTAAGCCACAGGCCAGGTGGCAAGACAGATTAATGGAAATGGGTTGAGGATGAGGAGTTAGCTAGGAATATGCCTGAGCCATAGGCATATAATTAAACAGCATGTAATTAATACAAGTGTCTGAGTCATTGCTGGAGGGCTAAGCAGCAGGTCTGGACTGTGGGGCTAGGTGGTTTGGGACTGCAGGTCTATGGGTCTGGACCACCAGCTGGATGGACCAGGAACCTCTTGTTACAAAGTGTAAAAGGATAGCTGTATCATCTATAAAACTCCCAACAACCCCTTATGAGGAAAGAAGAGCTATTCCATGTTAAAGCTAATAAAGGGAAGATCAATTAGTAGGGCATTGGAACTACTGTACAATGGAATTCTAGAACCATGGAAAAATGTAAAGACAAGTGTAACTGAAAAGCTAATAAAGAAGTGAAAATACAGTTACACAAAATCCTACAAAAAAAAAAAAAAAACCACTACAAAAAGACACATGGAAGACAGAATACGAGCAAAGAGCAAGGGAAACAAATATGGGTTATATTAATCCTTAGGCATCAATCAACAAAGTAGTTGTGAGCATGTGACAGCTAGCTCTAACTTGGAGGCATTTTGTTTTTGACTGCCTAGAAATGAACTAATCTGTCCCAGTCATTAAGAGTGCCCAGGAGTGGGAGACGGGAGGGAGGGGGACAGTAGAGGGAAGGGAAAAGGACTTTTATTAATAATTAAATATTTAAAAGAGTGCTCAGACCTGAGTGTTAATTTCCACAGGTCCCTAGTGATGACTAGGAAATATGGAGCCAGGTATCTCTTAAGGATTGTGGATCTTTTGCTCTGGAATGATTGTGGGATACTAGTGGCTTGCGGGTGTGGTAATAGAACAATGGGCTGTGAGGTGTTATCAGTTGCCGTTTGCTTAGGTAAAACTTGCTTATCACTATAGGAAGAGATGCAATGATCTTTTTACTACTATGTAACAGGAAAGTAAGAAACAACTGAGAGAAATTAAACAATTTTCCTGCTCACTTGTTGATTCCATGGATAGCTGTAACACACACCTTTATGATGTTTGCTCTAAAACCCAACTTTAACCTTGCATCCATAGGTCATGCTGTTTGGCTTTAAGGTTGTCCTTTCACTAGCAGTAAGAATAAATTAATATAAATTTGAATTGAGCCTAAGTATGTTTTCTTCTCAGTGAATAAAAATGCTACAACACTGTCAGAAACTATGTTGCATACAGGAAACCCATGAGTAGATATAGACAGACTTTTTCTAAGTCTGAATATGTGCCCCAAATTCCTACATTAAAACATAATTGCCAGTGTGATAGTATTGAGGTGATTAAATGATGAGGGTTCTACTTTCATCAGTGCAATCAGTGATTCTCTAAAAGGACTGGAGCAGTCATCTCCTCCCCTATCCTGTGTGAAACCATGGTATTTAAGAAGTCATCTTTGAAATAGAGACAAAGTCCTATCTAGTGCTTGAACTACGACTCTCTAACTTCTAGAACTGTGAGGAAGTAAATTTATTTTCTTTATGTATTACCTGATCTATGGTATTATACTACAGCAGCACAAATAGACTGAGAAAGGCAAACAAAATATACTACACTGATGTTGAGAGAAAGCAGTAATTATCTGATAAAACTCAGTATTCATGATTTAAAATACTTAGCAAAGTAGCAGTAAGTATGGGCTTCAACCTAATAATATCTAGAGAAAATGTTAACAGCAATCAGCTGACTTCATTGTTAAAATTTTATTTTCCCTCTAAAACTGGGGACAACTATACCTCAGGTGTAGCTGCAGTGAGGCACATATGCAGTTTCAGTCACTCAAAAGTCAGGGGCCAAGAGAATCCCTTGAGGCCAGGATATTGGTGGGAGGAAGGGAGGGAGAGAAAGAGGGAAGGAGGGAAGGAGAGGGGGAAAGAGGGAGAGGGGGAAAGAGGGAGAGGGGGAAGGTGGGAAGGAGGGGAAGAGGAGGGAGGGAGAAACAAAGGAAGGAAGGAAGGAAGAAAGGAAGAAAGGAAGGGGGCAGACCTTTAGCAATTGTGGGGGGGGGGAAGTGCTCTAAACTGTTCATTCAGAGTGCCTGAGTCCAGTTCTCAACACTGTCAGGCAGCTCTCAATGGCCTCGAACTGCAATTACAAGGAATCTGATGCCTTATGCTCTCCATGGGCATCTTCACATAGGTGGCATTCACTCACATGGACATACACACAGATAAAATATTTTTTTCTTAAGAAACAACTTAGGAAAGTTTTAATAAAAAAAAGATGCAAGAGCTGTGACTGAAACTTATAAAAATCTATGGTCATACCACCCCAACCATGCCCAGTCTTGTCTGGAAGCTATAAAAACCACTGAAAAAATGGTAGGTGAGATAGCTCAATGAGTAAGGCAGTTGCTGAGCTGGAGACTTTTCAGTTCTAGGTGGAGCTGGATTCTCCAGATCACTCCCACACACCCCATGCATGCGGATGACCTTGCTAGCAAATCCATTCCTTCACTGGCATTAGAGAGGACTTCTTTGGGTTTCCAGGATATACTGAAGACCAGCCGAGACATCCAGCCTTATGGACTGAGCAACTACTTGATTCTTCAACTGTCTGTTCATAGCCAGCCATTGTTGTATTAGCTGAACCATAGCCTGTCAATCTTTCTAATAAGTCCCTTTTCTATATATAGATTCATTCTATAAGTTTTGTTACTCTAGAGTACCCTAATACAATGACATTCAGGAGCTCTACAATGGCATCCTGAGAGCAATGGAATCATAGATGTGAGATGACAGTCACCTTCTAATACCAATTTAGCAAGACCAATGAGTTCCTAAGTTTTACACATTCAAGACAAGACAGATTTGAATTTGTACTGTGTTGGAAACCCACCAAAAATAAGAGATAACACACTATAAAGTTGTGTTTTATATTCCAATAGCTTTTAAATAAATAAAAATGTTAAAATCAAAAAGTATGAACTATAAAATAGGTGACATGAATTTTTAATATTGGGTCAGATAAATGCTTTCTAAGCATAAAAAGGAATATACTTGGCAAAATAACTTAAAAGCCAATCACCAAACTAGAAAAACATGTTTTTTTGAGATAGGGTCTTACTGTGTAGCCCTGGCTAGACTGGAACTAGACTGAAATAAGAGATTTGCCAGTCTATGCCTTCCAAATGTTGGGATTAAAAGAATGTACACCATGCCCAACTGAAAAAACACACTAGGGGATTGTTAATATACTATGTAAACAATGAATTGAAAGAAGCATTGTGTTTAATATTATCTGGGAATTTTTTAAAACCATAAAAAGGGGCAACAATTTTATATGAAGTAGTAGTGAAAAGTAATTAACACAATTATAGTACTAAAAATCACAAACGCTTAACTATACATTTAAATTTTTATTTTCATTAAACTTGTGAAAGGGCTTTGTACAACACATAAAGATGCTTATGCAACTTTAGGTAAGTAAGTTCCTTATGGCCCAAAGTTATTATTATACTTTATATTTTTCATATTGTTTAAAAATAGCTTCATTTAAATCACCCAGCTTTCTCTGTGTGATATAGTGGCTGTATTTGCTGATACAATTTTAGAAAATGTCACTTACTACACAGAGAAATTTAATCATGTGAAATAAATTCAATAGTGTTGTAAACTTAAGAAAGAACTGATTTTTGGTTGTGAGCCTAGTCTTTAACGGCTGAGCCATCTCTCCAGCCCAAGAAAGAACTGATTTTTAGCTGTGTGGGATTTACAATTTCTAATTGAACATTTTTTTCCAATGGGAGAATAAATTCAGAATAATCAATATTTACAAAGTTAATGAGAAAATATAAAGAGCAACTAAAAAGATAAGTTCAACAAAGATTTTTATTTTAATTATCCACAAAACAATATTATAACATTTTATAAAAATATTAAGTTTTAGGTTACCATTATTTATTTTAAAAAAGTGTTTGTGCTAGAAGGCTGCTTTTGCCAACTTTCCTTTTTTGGTAAGGGTTAAAGTTCCAAGGTAAGACAATAAAGATGAAAGCTGTTGAAAGAAAAATCTTCAAATGTACAAAACTGTTTCTCTGACAATTTAAAAATACATAACAATTTAAACTGAATATACATTAAGTTAGTGTTGTATCTTTACTATACAAGTGTTGTAAGAACTGCTTCATCCCGTTCATTTAAAATCTAAAGAATGCCATCAACTTTTCTTGCCTTATTTTTCTGATCAGAATTAGTACATAAACATAATTTTATTACCCTTTAAAGAATGCTTAGAAAAAACTACATCATAATTCATATGAAGCCCTTTAAAACACTCATGTCACAAACTGCAGACATCAGGGTAAATAAGGAGGACACTCTTCTCAGGAGACCCTCTTGGCAGAGGATTCAGTACTGAATAGGTTAAGTAAAAAGAAAACAAATACAGCTTTTAGTACCAGAACTTTTGCCAACTTGCATGAAGTTCGTCTGTCACATTTAAAAAGAGTTAAATTTGAACATAATCTACCATGGCACAGATCTTTAAATTTAATGATTAAAATGGTGGTAGTTTAAAATTATATGCTGAAAATAAGAGAACTTGATATAATGCTTTAAAGTATAATTATAAATACAGTATTTAAAAACATAAATACTAGACTTTATTTAGCACACTGTTTTTCCCTTGCTAGACCCTTAAACCATTAACACTATTCAATTCAAACTAATATTTAATAATTTCTGAGTTAGAAGAACTCTAATTTTGAATGTTTTACTTCTGCACTTTAAATGGGCAAATTTTTTCCACTTTAGTGTTATTCAGCATATTCTTCCTCAAATTAATTATATTATGAAAGGAAAATATGATAATCATCAAGTATATCTGAAACGTAAATGAAGTTTCAGAGATTTGAAAATCGTAGTTCTAGAAAGGTTCTGTATAAAACCAGGCCACTGATATTAGTGTTCAGCCTTATCTTCACTATTTTGAGGATGTAAAACTTAATGTACATGTTAAGAAAAATTAGTCATACTTTCTAACTTTTAAAGTCTAAGAAACAGCTAATGAGGAGCTCTTTGTGCCAGCAAAGCCATGTCACTCCACAACACCAACATTAAACATTCCATTCCAATACCTGTAAAACTTTCACATTTTCTCTCATATTTATTTAAATACATTTTCCTCTTTCCTATTCTATACTCAATACAAGCAAAGTGCATTCAAGTCCCTGATCTAGTGATGTTTTTCTATTTGTGGAGCCCTTCACCATAAAAACATACTAGCAACACCTAACAGTACTCCATCTATTTTTTAAAACTGGACTGGTTAAATGCTGGATTTTTATTTTCATGCTATGCAAATATTAAGAGATTTTTCCCTTGGACTGGATAGTGTAATTTCAATCGTACACTGCCTTAAAAACAAACAAACAAAAACTTTGCAAAACATTAGCTGACTTTCTGGTTACCTTCATTATTCTAAGTTGAACAATTCAAAGAATGAATAAAGTAGACAAAACTAAAAATTGTTTTTCTACTTTCCAGTTCTATGAACTAAGTATGAACACAGTGTATTATACTTCCGAGTTCCATGGCCGTGTTCTAACATTTAATAAAGTTTTTGATGTTGTTTATAATCCATTTTTTGCTTTTAGAAGACTTGGCCCATTCCACACACAAAGGGGCCTGTGTTAAGACTGTATGGACAATTGTTAAAAACAAACAAACAAACAAACAAAAAAACCCAAAAACCTTTGGAGAAAAAAAATGCAAGAGATTTTCTTAAAAACTGGAATGAAATTATTTGGCCCCATAAAGGTCTTTGACTTTAGATTTTACTGTGGTATAACAGCCCAAGTTCTGTCCATATCAACAAATAGTTTTCTCTTAGCAATTCTGGGTTTTAGGAAGAAAAGGAAATGACTAGTAAACAATAGTCTTGTTGCTCTTTCTCATCATGCTATCATCCTCACAGTCACAATATCTTAGCTTGACTTTCTTTGGACCCTGAAGTAAGTTATAAGACGTATCATTGGTACTTTAGAGTTTAACACTTAGGGGGGAAAGTGGTTTTGTGCAACCATATCTGGAATTCCAGTTTACCATAAGAAACATGCAGAGTGAAGACTATCTTCTCATTCCTGTGCATGAGGAACTCATACAAGGTCTTTGTGTTTTGGCAGATCTGTGCACACAGGCTACTTGGATTATAAATTTTCTCCTGGTTGGTATTGTGGCTCTGTAGCAGTGAAGTAGTCTTCCAAGAAGGACTGAATATATTCGAATGTTGGTCTCTCATCAGGGTCCTTCTTCCAACAAAGATTCATCAATTCATGGAGGGATTCTGGACAACCCTGAGGGCAAGGCATCCTGTACCCTCGCTCCACTTGTTCCAGCACTTCACGGTTTACCATACCTGATATTAAGATTCAAACATTAAAAATAATGGTTCTACTCATTAATAGCAAAACCGTGTAAATATCTTATCCACTAACTGAAGACATACCACGTTTATCTAGTGGAAAGACATTTTCATCAGAGATCAGAATAAAATTTAAATATCAATTTATAAAAAGAAAAGCTGAGAAATGATAATCTCTACTTTAATAATGACCAATTTTTCATTCCACTTAAACTTTTACTTGTAACACAGCATCTTCAAATGCCAACTAAATTTGAGAATTTAGGGTGGACTGGTATTTTCTATTACCATGTAAAATAACCCCAACTTGAGTTAAGAGGAATCACAACTGAAATTAGGAAGTTTTATTTTTGTGTATATTAACTACATAACTATTTCAAATCACTACCCTGAGTTTTCTTAGGGTTGTCTTATTACATAGTACATTTCTTTTATCCTTTTGTTAAGTTCCTTCCCATGACTGATTACTTACTCTGCTTTCATTACTTTCCTAAGATAGTAGACTCTTCCTAAATTTCTTTTCTAGACACTGACTCACTGTGAGAAAATTACCTAGGAGAAAAACCTCTGGGCTTGGCTGTGAAGGATTATCTAGATTAAGATAGCGTCTAGGCATACCCACAAAGGATTATCTAGGCTAGGTTATTTAAAGTGAGCAGACATATTTAAGTGAGTTGGAGTCTAGAACTAAATGTAAAGGAGAAAGAACTGAACACTAGATTGTTCACTGACTATGATTTCTTAAAACTAATGGAACGGAATAGTTATGACTTTCTAAGGAATAAGGGATTCCTCAAACTAAAGGAGAATGTTTTCACCAAAGAAATTAGCACTTCTTAGTGAAATCCAATATATTTTCTTACTACAGAAATAAAGCCAGAAACTGTTAAGACACATGCAGAAAGGACCAAATATTTAACATTCAAGGAGGGCTTACTGTAATTGGAGACCTTTTGTTATTGATAACATATACTTATGAGCTTTTGTACTTCTTTAATAGACTAATACTAATTAATCTAAATAAGCCTGAGCTTATGAAACCAACTTTAAGTATCAATTACTTCTTGTTTTTTGAAGGGAAGGTGCTGGAGATAGAACCTAGGGCCTATTTCTTTTTAAACTAAAAATTTGTTGTATTTTTAGTTGTGTCTATATGTGTGTGTGTGTGTGTGTGTGTGTGTGTGAGAGAGAGAGAGAGAGAGAGAGAGAGAGAGAGAGAGAGAGAGAGAGAGAGGGAAGAAAAGGGGAGGAGAGGGAGAGAACAAAAACTTACAGAGTACCAAAGGGGGCATTGGAACTCCTGAAGCTGAAGTTAAAGCAGTTGTGTCTTGCATGATGTGGGAGTTGGGATCCAAGCTTGAGTTCTTGACCAGAGTAGTGAATTCTTAATCATTAAGTTGTCTCTCTAGTCTCTGAACGCAGGGTATTATGTATACTAGACAGACACACTCTACCATTGCCTATACTTCAGTCCTAATTCCTAACAACTCTTTCATTCAAGATTTTTCTTCTTCAGAATTTTCTGATAATCAGAACTAGTGAAAAATTTTATGCCAACAGACTTAAAAGTAAAGCTTGGCAGAAATGGCCTCCATTCAATCTTCAGAAAGATAACCATTTTCTACCAAAGCATTTCTAAGATTCTGAGTAAGACATTACTCTGGAGCATGGCAGAAAGTCAATTCTTTCATACCTATTCTTTAATTAAAAAATGAAAGACTCTAACACAATATTTAAAATGAAAAGTAATGGCTTTGCATTCTGTCAATGACGTGTTTCATTATTACTTATATTTGTTGAGGTTATTGTGCTAAAATAGTAGTTGGTACTACATGTTAATTCTCTTCAGTAATCAAAGATGGACAATATATTATCTTTTCCTGTTTTGAAGCCTGGGAGCTGGGGGCTGGAGTGGTAGGTCAGTGGTAGAGTGTTGGCTTTGCTCATACATGGCCCTAGGTCCAATCCCTAGCACTTCCCTGCAAAAATAAAAAGAAAAATCTATAAACTGTTTATATTCTGCTAATTTGAATGTTTATTCATGTGTTGTATATTTACAGATATGTAATTAGCTATACATATTTGGATTTTTATGGTTTCCTGTTCAACTGACAACTTTATCATTATTCAATAATCTTTTGTATCTAGTATATCTCTTGCCACCTCTGAATTTTAAATCATTTTATATAGCTTATATTATTTAAAGTGTATCTCTTTAAGATAGTACTAGAGAGGCTGAAAACATAGCTCAATGGTTAAGAGCACTACAAAATCATGAGGACCATTCACAATTGGGATTTCAGCATTCATGTAATAAACTTGGTGGCCAATGCATACTTGTAATTCCAGCTCCAAAGGCAGGAATGGGGGTGAGGCAGGTATAGAAGTATTTCTAGGTTTTAGCCTAGCCACAATAAAAAGAAATATGAGCACTAGGTCCAGGAAGAAACACTGCCTCAAGAGAAACATGAGGAGTGAAAGGAGTATACTAGAGGTATAGCATCTATGCATATATTTAAGAATTGGTTTTTGTCTTTTAACTGAAAAGTTTAATGCACTTGCCAGCAATTCCACAATGTAATTATGAACATAGATTTAACTATCATCTTCCTGACCTGGTTTCTCTATGTAGCCCTGGCTATCCTAGAACTCACTGTGTAGAATATGCTGGCCTCAAACTCAACATATCCACTTGCTTCTGCCTCCCAAGTGGTAGGATTAAAGATTTATTATTCCATTTACTTGCTACTTGTCCAATCTAGTCTTTTGTCCTTTTTATTTTGATTTAGCAAGCACTGTTCATCATTACATTTTAGAAAATTTTTTATTTTGCTAGGGATCAAAGTCCATGCTAAGTGAGCACTCTACTCTCTACATAGTCTTCTACCACTAAGTCATACTTTACTGGAATTGCAATATGCTTCTCTAGGGTTTATGCTTTACTTTAAATAAGTATTTTTTGTAATCTCTAAATATTAACAGAAACTCAGAACTACCTACCTAAGGTATTTTATACCCTGTGACTTTTGTATTGTTATCATGGACTTTATTTTTTAAAGATTAATTTTTATTTTAAGTGTATGGGTGATTTTGCCTGCTTATATACCTGTATACTACATGCAGGCAGTATGCACAGAATCCAAAATAGGATGCTGCCTCCCCTGAAACTAGTTATGGGCAAGTTTGAGTCACCACATGGGTATTGGGAATAGAATTCAGGTCCTCTTGAAGAGCACTGAGTTCTCATCTCAGCACCAGTGAACTTATTTTTAGACATGCTGTAAGTGTGGTAAGACAATACTGGTGTTTTACAGCAACTTTCTCCCAAACGCTTTAAAGACATAATTTTGGGCAAGGTGGCTTAATGGGTAAAGGTGCTTTGCTATCAAACATGGTGACTTGAATTGGTGTACCAGAATCTACATGATATAGAAGGCAAACTACTGTCTTCTGATCTTTCCACGTGTCTACACACACACACACACGCACGAACATAAACATATTAAAGATAGTTCACCTATTTCCAGCTTCCATATGCAGTGAGAAAAAGGCAAGTATATACAAATTCGCTATAATTATTTGGCTTTGATTTTTATAATTTGGTAACAATATACTTGATTGAAGTATACTGAAATTTCCTTTATCCTGCTTCAAGTTCACTGAGTTAGCCAAAACTATTTACAAATAAGGAAGACTTCTGGCTATTCCTCTTCTAGTAATACTTGTTACTGTTCCATGCTCCCATCTCCTACAACTCCAGGTATAGAGAAATGCCTTGAGAATTCTTCTAATAATGAACCTAAGACTCGACTAATTTAGCCTTATAATGTGTTAATTTTACATACTGTTTTACAGTTCTTATATGATATGATTAGAGACAGGGTCTTGCTAAGCAGTCCACGGTAGCCTTGAACCTGTGATAATTCTGTTTCAGCCTCCTGGTTGCTCAGATTATAGGTATGCACCACCACATCCAGCTTTGATTATTCTGTTTACAGATTTCAATTCTATTAAAATTCTCCAGTTTTCCTTATCATTTTGCTAACCACTTCTTTCATTTTAAATATTAACTTTTTAACTTTAGTCATGTACACCTATAGTACCAGCAGTCTGAGGCTGAGACAGGAAGATCATTTCAAGTTTGAGGGCAGCCTGGCTATTTTAAATAGCAAGACCAAGGAAACTTTGGGTTACAAAAGGATGCCCAAGGGCCTCGGACAATACATACACATGCTCACAAACACAAATACACACACCATATGCACATACTTGCTAAACACAACATGTACCCATACCTCAAACACACACCATACCACATCCATGCATACATACATAAAGCACTAATTTGAAGTTCTTTACTACGTTTATGATTGGAATTCTTTTAAAGGCCTAGTAATTTTCATTTCTTGAATTAATCATTTATTTATTTATATATTTTGGATACATGTCTTACTGTGTACTCTGCTGTCCTGGAATTCACAAAGACCTACCTGTTTCTGCCTCTCAAGTGCTGGGATTAAAACATGCACCACCACATCTTGCAGCAGTCTAAATGAGAATGGCCTCCATAGACTAAAATATCTGAATGCTTATCACCAGTTAACTGAATTGATTGAAAAGGATTAGGAGGTGTGGCCTTGTCATAGGAGGTGTATCACTAAGAATGGACTAATATCCTCCTGAGCGAGACAAACCCAGAAAGAGAAGCAGGGGATATACTCACTCATTAGTGGATTAAAAAAAAAAAAAAAAAAGATGGCTCAAGGCTAGAACATAGCTAAATGACACAGTGCCTCACTTCTTCATTGATGGCCTTTGGCAGGGGTGTGAGTGAAGAAAGACTTGTATTCTTTAAAGGTCTGACCACAGGGAGTTTAATTATGCTTCAGTAAGTAAATGAGCAGCATGAATGGGCATTTTTATAAATGGGGAGATCATAAGTGTAGGTATGAATCTGAGT
Organism: Sigmodon hispidus; assembly: GCA_004025045.1. NCBI lineage: Eukaryota > Metazoa > Chordata > Mammalia > Rodentia > Cricetidae > Sigmodon > Sigmodon hispidus. The sequence goes on along the minus strand of PVIH01010439.1, from coordinate 26,981 downwards.
AGACTGATAGCTGGGTTTCATGGGGTGCATGACGTAAAATCATCAAATTATATATATATATATATATATGTATATATATATATATATGTAAAAGAATGGACTTTGAAATTTCAAAAGCTAATACCAGGCCTAATATCTTCTCCTTTCCTTGATGCCTGAGGCTCAGATATAAAGCTCTCAGCTACTGTTCCTGTGCCAGGCCTGTCTGCTTCCTGTCATGACAACCAAGAACTAACCCTCTAAAACTGTAGGCAAACCCCCACTTAAGTGCTTTCTTTTATAATTGTTGCCTTGGTGATGTTGTCTCTTCATAGTAATAGAACAATAACTAAGACATGGCTCTCCTCCCAACCTCCAAATCAGCAGTTCTCAACCTGTGGGTTTTGACACTTTTGGGGGTTGAATGATCCTTTCATGAGGATCACATATCAGATATCCTGCATATCAGATGTTTATATTACAATTTATAACAATAGCAAAATTGCAGTTATGAAGTAGCAATAAAATAATTTTATGGTTGGGAGTTACCACAACATGAGAAACTGTACTAAAGGGTCACAGCATTAGGAAGGTTGAGAAACACTGAAATAATTGTGGCTTTATTTTTCTTTCACAGAATACAAAATTTTGCATTAACAGATCCATTTTATATTGACATTCTGACAATCATACACTATGGATTGTTTCTTTTCCTTCAAGACATTAGGTTTTATTTTGACAGTAAATTTATTGTCAAATCACCTAGTTCTTACATGGTAAGACTTGGTTTTTTTAGTGCCTTTCCACCAGAATATTGCTGTTGGAACACAGTCCATGAATGGAATTATATGAGGAAAATTCTGAGTGCTTATGAGAATACTCCAAAAAAACAAGACAAGAGTCTTGTGACCTCCGTTTCTTCAAAAACACAAAATTATTCTTGGAATATGTTTTTGTGTTCCTCCTGGGTGTAGCACAAGAGTCAGTTTATTTCAGATAACTCATTATTGCTTGCTGTTGTTACTGAATTATATGTTTAAACTATCCTTTATATGCCTCTATGGAAATTTTATACAGTTTGAACTCATGAGAACTTTACTCATGTGACCTTTTTTATCCTCAGAATGTCAGTGGTGCTGAATAAAGCTTGCATGAGACCTTAGTCCACCTCATTTATCGGCACCATTCTCCTAGGTCCCAAAGCCTCTAGAGTGGAGACCTCTAGAGTCAGAGTTTAGGGTCTCAATAAAAAGCCTAAAATGTTCCCTAACATTTGTTTATTAGGGCTGGGTAGGAACTCTTTAGCATTCTGTGTTTTTAGCTCAGCTAAGCTTAAAAGGGCCTATAGGGAATTTTTAAAGCAAGAATTTCAGAGTTCTTTTACTGGGGCTAATTCCCTTTTAGGAGCACTTGTACATATATTGCAATTAGATAGGTAATCTTCAAACACTTCTAAAACCTACAGAATATGACATTTAAAATATTTTAAGAACTCAGACTTTTCTGGACAGTGAGACATGTCTGCTTCTGGCAGCACCAATCTACTTCAAGAGAATGATGGGGATCAAAGAAACTCTTATGTGGAGTTTACTTTCTTTGTGGCAAAAGTTGGCCACTAGGCAAGAAACTTTTCTTGCTTTGACTGCTTGACAGTATGCTGTATAAACTGGATATATAAGACCCACAAGAAAGTAATCTCTGGAACTCTGCCAGAACAAGCCAAGATTCTTGCTTCCCAGAAGAGACTGTCAGACATTCTACAAGACACAAGAGGTGACTGACAAACTATGCCAGAATGGGTGGAGCAGTCCTTCAAATTTCCTGCTTTACTGAAAGGTGTGGCAGACCCTAGGCATGTAGGCTGAAGATGAATGCCCTCCCACCACATTACAGAGGAACTTTGGGTGACTATCTAGATAGCCAGATGTCTCTGTCATTTCCAGAATTTGCTTGCAATGCACTTCCTGTTTACTCTGCTAATATATCCTTCTGTGGTCTTTGGTGGAGTTGAAGATTAGGTAGTTATAATTATAGTTTTCCTCAGCTATAATAAAAGGTAAATTAGATACGAAACTTTGGACTCACAATGATAGGGTAGATAATAGAATATTTTCTTTAATCTTGTTAAATACAAATAGACTAGATATTGTAACTAATTCTTACTTGATAGCTATTTTTTTGCTTTGTTTTGTTTTGGGGGTATGTTAATTCTGCTACGCTGAAACTGAAACCTTCCTCTTTGACTAGACAGAAAAGGGAAAATGATGTGTGATGTCTTTCTGTATGCTATGAATACCATTGGTTAAATAAAGGAAATGTTTGGCCTATGGCAAAGCAGCTTATAGGCAGGCAGGCAATCCAAGCATAGATAAAGGGGAAGGAAGGCAGTCAGACAGAGATGCTGCAAGTTGCCATCAAGAAAGCAAGATGTAAAAGCACAAGTAAGTCATAAGCCACATAGCAAGACATAGATGAATAGAAATTGGTTGAGTTAAGATGCAAGAGTTAGCTAACAAGAAGCCTGAGCCATAGGCCAAACAGTCTGTAATTAATATAAGCCTTTATGTGATTACTAGAACTGAGTAGTTGCGGGTGATTTGTATGTCAGGGCTAAGCCAAGCCAGAACCTTCTGGCTACATGAGTCCTCAGGGCCCAAAGGCCACAACTCTAGGTGAAGGTAATATTGCCTGATTCCCACTACACATAATGAAGGGATGTGGGCCATAAAATGTGACAACACTAGGTCTACAGCTACAAGTATTAAAAAATAGCACGTAAGAGAAGATTATTATAGCAATTCTTCTCAAAGATTGGATTTTATATGCTTTCACATTCCTCAATTATTAGGAAACCTCAGTAAACTTGTTTTGAGACGTAACAGGTTGAAGAATTATTCAATTATAGCTGAATTTCAACTAGGGTAAAATTTCTTCTTGCTCCCAAAAACCTGTATCAATGTCTTCATTTTTAGAGGAAAATAGTTTGTTTTCCTCTTATTACTAAAGAGAAAACAATCTTTTGAATCTAGAATATCATAATCTAGAAAAGAATAATTACTTGGGGGCAGATGTAACCTAGGATATTTAAGATATGCTTCTGATATGAGAGTATAGAATGGATGAAAGGCTTTTTTTTTTTTTTTTTTTTTTTTTTTTTTAAAGAAAACATCTTAGAGAAGAAAGACAAAGTGAAAGTAGGACACACCTCCTGTGCTTGCTCAAAGATTCCAGCTACATATCCAGTGCCAAAATAAAGGGCCAGGAAATAAAAAATAAAGTTTCTCTCTCCTTCACATTTTTGCTGAGTTTACTCCTCATTAAAGCCTATGTTGAGATAACTAAAGAGATAGCGAAACACACACTTACCTGGATATGGCACTCTTCCCTTTGTTACCAGCTCTGTCTGTAGAATTCCAAATGACCACACGTCTGACTTTATTGTAAACCGACCATATAGTGCAGCCTCAGGAGCTGTCCACTTGATTGGAAATTTTGCACCTAAAAATAATACTGGCAATCTTAAACATTTTAAAAGAGCCTATTTGTATAAACGTAAGGTACACAGGTCTAATTTCTATCAATAGCCCACTTCTGTGTTTTTTAAGTTTAAAACTTTAAGCACAGAAAATATGTGGAAAACTGCATTGACTTTATTTTTACATTAAAATAAATCTGTTTTTTCTTATATTTAATGATATAAAAAGTTACTGGTAGGAATAGAACATAATCCAATAAAACAGTAGTAGATGTTCTAATAATACAAAAACATGAATTATAAAATTGGAAACTTGGAAGGAAGCACATGCTATCTCGATCTTGCTATATTTATCTTAGGTTAGTCTTGGTGGTGAACACTTTAATCCTAGTACTCCGAAGGGAGAGACAGGTGATCTCTGTGTATTCAAGAGCAGCCTAGTATACAGATCAAATTCCAGTATAGCTAAGGATACACAGAGAAATCCTGTCTTGAAAAAATAAAAAATAAAAAAAGTATCATAATCTTGTATCAGCCACCTGAAAACCGAGATTACAAACATTTGCTAAATCAAGCTATATTTGTTATTGTTTTGTGTGTGTATGTAAATATGTGATAAACAAAGATTAAAACTTGAAGCATGAGTCTCTCCCTTTGTCTGGCTTTTTGGAAGAGTGTCAGCTGGTCTTTAAAATACTATCTATTGGAGAATAAGCATGAACTCCTGATCCTTCTTCCTCTAACTTCCAAGTGCTAGGTTTAGAGACATTAGACACTATACTATTAAAAAATCAACAACTTTAAGTTCACTTGATGTCCAGAGGCTGTAGCCAAATATGGTTGAAGACCTATTCTGGGTCTAATGGCTATTGGCTCATAATCTTTTCTGTATTTTTGTGCTAACTTTGAAGAAGCTTTTTTTTTTTTAAATTGTGCTATTTTATTTTTTATTGTGTTTGTGTGCATGCACATGTGCCATGACACTTGTATGAAGGTCAGAGGACAACTTTGTGGAGTTGGCTCTACCTTTCTACATTTACATGGGTTCCAATGCCAAACTCAAGTCACCAGGCTTGAGAAAAAGCACATTTGTCAGATGAGCCATCGATCGCATCAGACCTTGTGTCATCATTTTTAAAACCATGTTAATTTATACAAATATTTAGTGTATGACTTTAATACAAAAGCATTTTGTTAATTTTTTTCAATACATAAATCCAGCCTTCATAAAATTTGTGTATTTATGCCAGTAAAATTATAAGTGCTGTATATAGTGACTATATGTATATATATATGTTGCAAAATAAGAGTTCTCAGATATGAAAAATAGTTCAATTTTCACTTGTCACAATAACAAGGCTTCATTAAAAAGTGGCAGCTAAATTTAGCATTAAACAAATGGTTAGAGTTTTCCAAGTAAGGACTATAGGAATGTATGACTAGTTGGAGGTAAGTATATATATGTAGGGGTAGAATCAGAAAAGAAGTGGAGAGAATAGTGAGATGACCCAGCAGTTAAAAGCACTGGCTGCTCTTCCAGAGGATCCAGGATTGATCCCCAGGACCCACATGGCAACATCAGTCACTCTAGTTCTAGGGGATCTGACACCCTCTCCTGGCCTCCACAGGTACTACATGAATGTGGTATACTGGCTTATATGCGAGCAAAACACCCACATATATAATAAAAATAAATCCTTTTAAAAACTGGAGCAAAATTAAAGGTTTTCTACTTTGTCAATGCTAACTATTCTGGGCATAGTAATTATTTTGTGTGTGTATGATTATTTGGCTGTATGTTGCTACAACATGTTTAGCAGTATGTTAACCTCTACCTACTAGATGTTGACAGTAGTCCCAAAACTGGAATAGACAAAATTGTTTCTAGACATTGCTGATGTCTCTTTGGGGTGGAAAGAGATAATGGATGATTGGGAATCACCTTCAATCTAAGACAATAGTTTAAATAACAACTCACCAAGTCTGTTTAAAAAAAAAAAAAAATCAGAAACCATTTATTTAGCTTGCTGCCCCTGAGGACTTGAGTTTGGATTCCTAGAACCTATGTAACTTATGTCTGTAACCCCAGTGCTTTTACAGTGAGAGGGTAAGTGGAACTGGGAAAAATGTCAGGATGTTTGCAGATAATTTTGGCATTTATATTGGAAAACAAGAAAATCCAATCTCAAGATGGGAGAGTAATGCCCAAAGTTGTCTTCTGACCAACCCTCGTGTGCTTACTGTCTCATGTGTGTGTTTAAGAATAAATAAGATTTACTGTGAACATCCTAAAGAAAGCACCAAGGATATTTTACCTGCTATATTTATAATGCAAAAGTATCTTGTCAAATTCTTCTTTGTAGAAATTAACTATTAGAAAGCTAAAGTATTATTTATTGTATATAATTGTATGCATAATTTCAATGTTTCTCAGTTTTTCTGAAGGAATCTAAAAGAAATTTTATTGTTACTTATCTTATAATTTTTTTGTTTGTTTTTAAGGTCTGAGTATAGGCTGTTCATGCCACAGCATGGGTATGGCTGACAAAGGACAATTTTAGGGAGTTGGTTCTTTCTTCTATCTTGTCAAGACAGGGTCTCCCATTTTTGCCGCTATGCTACCAACTCCAGGTTAGCTGGTCTGCTATCTTCTTAGTGATTCTCTTACCTTCACCTCCCATGTTTCCCTACAGGAGGGCTGGGATTAAAGATGCATACCACCACATCCATGACATGGGTCCCAGGGGGTCAAACATAGACCACCAGGCTCTGCATTCCAAGTGTGTGTGTGTGTGTGTGTGTGTGTGTGTGTGTTAACCTGCTGAGCCATCTTCCTGACCTCCTTTACCCCAAATTCTGTTGGCCTCCAACAAATTTCATAGATAGAGCTGCTTTGCTACATGAGAAACACTCACAAAGAAGCACTTAGTCTACAGGTCCACATGAAGATGCATGCTACATGCTGGGCAAAAAGGCTGTGCCCTGTTTCCCACAATGAAAAGCTCTTGCATCTATATCCTACCCCAGTCTCTATGTGTGCTCTAACAGCTCTGGTAGGTAGGAAGCTGGCTATCCACTAGGATTATTAGTATCACATAAAGTCCTGGGTGTTCAAACAATGTAAGACAAGCATAGGGCATTAGATCATAAGCAGCTATGTATGCTATTTTACCTTGTCTTGCTGTGTATTCATTGTCTTCAATCAATCTTGCTAAGCCAAAATCTGCTATTTTGCATACAAGATTTTCTCCTACAAGAATATTAGCAGCTCGGAGATCTCGGTGAATATAGTTCATTCTTTCAATATATGCCATACCATCAGCAATCTTAAGAGAGGAAGCAAAACAAGATGCAAAATATATGATATAAATGGAAGAAGACACTTTTGGCTAAAGGGAATGTTTAAAAATGAGGTATCACCGCCCCCTGCCCCAATTACAGTAACAGACACAACGCAAAAAACAAAACAAAACAAAACAAAACCAAAAAGCCCTGTAATTAAAAAAAAAAGGGGGCTAAATTAATCTTCATATCCCTAACAATGCAAGAAAAAAAATCAACACATATTTTGAGGATCAATATTTTTTGCCCAGAGTATATCCAGTCACCAAGACCAGCACAATATCCTACCACTTTCTTGTCAATGGTCAGAAGAAGAAGTGTATCACAAGAGGATGGAGTCTGGAGTCTCTGGCCAAAAACTCACATGGTCAATACCAGACATAATCTAAGGTGCTGAAGTACCAACAAACTATAGCTTGTAAGTCAGATGTGGCCACAGCCTGCTTTCAAATAACTTGAGAAGTGTTTAAAAAATGGCTTTTACATTTTTTTTAAAGGATTATGAAAACTAACAAGGCCCAACAAGGTTTTTATGTTGCTCACAAAGTCCACATCATTTACCTAAGTTTTTTATACAAAAAGCCTGCTCAGAGCCTTGAACACTGGGTCTAGCCTACGCCTGTCTCCTCTGAAGTTTGTCTACAATATCAGATGATGTGGACATGTAGACTTTCATCGACAGGTAAGAGCTACAGAAGCTCATAAACTAAAATCAATAAATGATGTCTTCAATACTTACCTTGCCTTTTTTCTTTTTTATTATGAATAAAAAAGTCACATTTTCTATCCGTGTATATTCTTATTCAAGGTCCCTTCCCCCTCCCACCACATCAGGTCACTCTCTTTTCTCCACATCTACCCATCTCCTCCCCAGCATGGGCAGGAGGTCCCAAGGTCTCAATATTGCTCAGTTCAGCCTCGACTCCTGGCAGATCCAGTTTTCTCCCCTCAACATAGAGACTGAGTCAGGTGTTCCTCTAGGGGGAGAGGGATCCAAGGTGTCAATAAAAAGTGTTTCAGATCCCAAGCTGTTCAGAGGTTGTGGTTTGCAGCTTGGGCATGCTTTGCTTTTTGCTTTTTTGTTTAGTCCACTAATGAGTGAGTATATCCCCTGCTTATCTTTCTGGGTTTGTGATACCTCACTCAAGAGGATATTCTCCAAATCCATCCATTTGCCTGCAAATTTTAGGATGTCATTTTTTCTTACTGCTGAGTAGTACTCCATTGTGTAGATGTACCACGGTTTGTTAATCCATTCTTCAGTTGAGGGACATCTAGGTTATTTTCAGGTTCTTGCTATTACGAATAATGCTGCTATGAGCATAGTTGAGCTAATGCCTTTGGAGTGTGAATGTGTGTCTGTAGGGTATACACCCAGAAGTGGTATTGCTGGGTCCTTAGGGAGATTGATTCTCAGTTTTCTAAGAAACCACTATACTGCATTCCAGAGTGGCTGAACAAGCTTACACTCCCACCAACAATGGAGGAGTGTTCTCCTTGCTCTGCAACCTCTCCAGCATAGGCTGTCCTCTGTGTCTTTTATCTTAGCCAATCTGACAGGTGTCAGGTGGTATCTCAAAGTTGCTTTGATTTGCATTTCTCTGATGGCTAAAGATGATGAGCACTTTTTCAGGTGCCTTTCAGCCATTTGTAATTCTTCTGCTGAGAATTCCCTTTTCAGTTCTGAACCCCATTTTTTGATTGGGTTATTCAAGGTTTTGGGCTCTAGATTCTTGAGTTCTTTATATACCTTAGAGATCAGTCCTCTATCACTTGTAGGGTTGATGAAAATCTTTTCCCATTCTGTAGGCTGTCATTTTGTCCTACTGACAGTGTCCTTGGCTTTATAGAAGCTTCTCAGCTTCAGGAGATCCCACTTATTGATTGTCGATCTTAGTGTCACTTACCTTCTATCTTAATAGAAGCTTTGCAACAAAAATTCAGAAAAGACTAATTCTTACCTGTATATTAGCTGAATTCTTGTCTTAGATTATAATAAAAAATTTCAGCATACACTTTCAGGTTTTAGTATTTGTAATAACCTTCATCCATCTTAAATTTTCTCTTCCTTCCTTCCTTCCTTCCTTTCTTTCTTTCTTTCTTTCTTTCTTTCTTTCTTTCTTTCTTTCTTTCTTTCTTTCTTTCTTTCTTTCTTTCTTTCTTTCTTTCTTTCTTTCTTTCTTTCTTTCTCCTTTTCTTGAGACAAGATTTCACTGTGCAGTCCTGGCTATCCTTAAACTACAGACAAGCTTGGCCTCGAATGCTTGCCTCCACCTTCTGAGTGTTAGGATTAAAAGTGTGTTACCACCACTTGGCCCATCCTAAATTTCTTAAATTTATATGCTTAAACATAAACACAGACTTTGAATTTGTGGAAGCACTGTGCCAAAGGTCACATGATACAGAGAAGCACCTGACCACAAGAGCTATAGTATTCTAATACTAGCTCTGTTACTAAGGGTCTCACACTGAACTATACCTCCAGTGTTCCTTAATCTCCTGAAATTCCAATATTTCATTGCACCAATTTTAATATTATGCTAGAATTTTTCTGCGTTTTAAAGATATACTTTTGGTTCAAACTGATACATATATATGCAACTACCTGAGCAGCCATATCGACCAGTTGTGGAAGCTTCAAATATTTTCCATCTCCTTCTTTAAGGAAATCTAACAAGCTCCCTGTAAGAGACAGAAAGATATTCTGAAAAAATTTGAACATTACATTAAAATGGAAATGAATATTCTTTAATATCTTCAACAAATCATAAAACCAGAAAAACTTTTCAGCTGTTTAAAAAATATATTTGGGGCACTTTTGGAACTATGAAAGATTCCAGAGGAATCCCAAACTGAAATTTAAAAATTTTTGATAACAAATTTTAAAGAAAAAAAAGTACTATGTCCTATCTTGAGAGAAAATACTAGATTAGTTGTGCGCGCACACACACACACACACACACACACACACACACACAAACATCTTTGATCCAGATTCTGTGATGAAAAAGTGTTAGAACTATATATTTTAAAAGTCAGTTTGAGTCTAGTATTCAGCCAATGGGGAATATATCATAGGGTAGTTACAATTCCAAACAGGCATCTTGTGATGGCTTGATGCATAGCTCCTGGTGTCAGGAGATGGTACTCTGGAGAATAGCAAAGTATGATGAACTCAGCAAAGTGAAGGTTAGAAAGGAAGGTCTGGTTGTTCTCTCTACTATGAGTTAAAAGCATATAGCATCAGATTAAACCCAAATCAAGACACATTTTTATAAAAACAAAACAACAAAACACTCATTTTCATAAGAAAGGCTGAGAATTTCAGATTAAAAGACACAAAATAGAGATGACATTTGGTATTGGGCTTGACCATGGATTCTACCCTAGATCAGGAAAGTATAATTGGTAAAACTGGTAAAGACAGAAAAACAGATTCTGAGGTACGAGAATAATATGAACAGTATTCATGGTCAAGGCAGAGGCCAAAAAGGCTCAATGGCAGAGTGTGTTCTTAGAGTGTACAAGACCCTGAATTTGGTTGTCAGTGAAACAGTAGGAAAAAACCCAACATGGAAATCAAGAGCAACAAGAAAATCTCTCTGCAACAACAGGGTTATGATAAAGCACATGAAGCAATAGGCTGTAATGGATTACAGAGGTCTACTGTTAAGCAACTGAATGTAAATGAGTGAGGAATTACTGCATTCTAAAACCAGAAGCAACTTTTATTATTTTATATTCTAAATTTCTCACCGAGAAATAATCTTAACCAAATTATGCAACAAATCAGAATTCTAACATTTTTTCAAAATTTCAAAAAAAAAAAAAAAAAAAAAAAACAAATACACTGAGCTATATGTATGGTCCATTAGTCTTATCTCCACTGGATTCTTTTAATGCCACCAATATCTTGATTTAAATTTCCTTCTTGTACTTTTCTCACTTCCTCTTCTAGTTCATTTAATACACTCATTTAAATGCCATAGGTGGCAGTTGTTTGCAACCTAACCACCTTCCAAAGAAGACATACATTTTGGAACTCTAAATATATTTTGGCTATGAATTAATAGACTATTGATTTTAGTTCTTTTAGAGGTATATTTTTTCCTTCCTGTAGCAAATTTCAATGTGTAGATGCCTCCATCAGTACAAGCAGGAACTAAATCATCATCCAAAGTAGACTACCAGAGAAGGTGACATAATAATAACTTAACTAATCTGTTTCAAAAACTAAATAAAAATAAGCCAGGCAGTGGTGATGCATGTTTTTAATTCCAGCACTTGGGGGGCATAGGCAGGTGGATCTCTGAGTTCAAGACCAATCTGGTCTACAGAGCAAGTTCCAAAATAGCCAGCCAGGGCTACAAAGAGAAACCCTGTCTTGAAATCCCCTGCCACCCCCCTCAAAAAAAAGACAACAAATAAATAAATAGATAGATAGATAGATGAACAAATTTTCTAGTTGGACTTAAAAAGGCACACTTCATAAGAGGGAACCCATTCCTGACACTTAATGAGTCTAAGAACCTCTGAGAGGTACAGATCATGGACCTCAGAGAAAAGCTACAATTATTCTGCTAAATGAACAAAGCAATAAAAGGACTCTCTGAATGCCAGGCGGTAGTGGCACAAGCCTTTAACAGAGGCAGGTGATCTCTATGAGTCAAAGTCAGCCTGGTCTACAGAGCAAGTTTCAGGACTGGCTCCACAGCTACTGAGAAACCCAACCTTGAAAAAACCAACACACATGCACACATGCAAAAAACCCCAAAAGGACTCCCAACAACATACTGCTATACTCAGAGACGTGTTATCACCAAGCCTCATCAGAGAGATGATTTCTTACAGTAGATGGTAATTAACACAGAATCACAACTGGGCAACACGTAGAGAGTGAGAGACTTTGAAACACTGAGATCTAAATGGAATCACACCCTAATGTATCATATCCCTCTCCTCAAGGCTCAAGGATCTATGCAAGAGCCAAAGGTGGTAAATGACTCCACAATAACAGCATTTTCCAGACACAGCTCGTCTAATGCTCATATGAACTAATAAAGACAATGACAGTATGCATAAGTTCAAACCAGACAAAATCCCAACGAAAAGAAGGGTAAGTGGCCACAGGAACTAACTCCTAACCAAGAACTTATTTGCAATTGACAAAATGCTGAGAAAGAAATAAATTTGTTTTGTTTTTTATCCCCCCAATGGAGAAGCACTACGCGTATATATCAAGCACTCCCCAGGGAAAGCTGCATGCTCAGGAAAAAGGATTCCATGCTTTTGTTAGTAATTTTGTTTTGTGTTTTTCTCATGTTTTTGTCTTACTTCTTTAAGAGAAAGAATATAAAGTTGGATGAGTGGGTGGGTTGAGTATCTGGGAAAGAATATGACCAAAATATAGTCTGATTTTTTTTTAATCTAAGAAAGAATAGAAATGAAATTGTTTAACTGCAACAGAACCATGTAAAAGATAATTTATATACACATACCTTTTGCCATAAACTCGGTGACAATATAAATTGGCTCTTCAGAAACAACTGCATACAGTGGAACAAGTTTATCATGTCTTAATTTTTTCATTATCTGAGCTTCTTGAAGGAAAGCTTCTGGCATCATTGTACCTGGTTTTAGTGTTTTGATTGCTACTTTTGTGGTTCCATTCCATGTTCCTAGGAAAACAATTTATTTTACTCTTTCAATAAGTCTGAATCTGTATTTCAGGGGATTTTAGACCAAAATTCAATCAACAATCAATGTTATCCTACATAATTAAAATATATAATACATATTTTATCATATTTTGCTATTTTAATTTATGGTCCCTTAATAACAAAAAGAAGTAACAACAAAGCTTAAACTTCTTACCCATCCACACTTCACCAAAGCATCCTTGACCTAGTTTAACCTCTAGTCGCAAAGATTCTCGAGGGATTTCCCAAGCATCTTTTGCTAGACCTTGAGTCTGAGGTTTCACAGTAGGACACACAGTTGTTAACTTGTGGCATAAACCATCAGCATGTTCTAGATAAATGAACAGGGTACACTGTAAATAAATTACTTTCAAAGTTAAGATAATTAGTATACACACACACACACACACACACAATTGATTATTTAGTTAGATTTTGAGACAGATCTAACTAGACAGCCTTGACTAGCCTGGAACTGACTATGTAAATCAAGCTGGCTTTTAACTCAGTGATTCACCTGATTCTAGGATTAAAGGGGCATACTACCATACCTGGCTTATTATTATTTTTTAAAACGCTTAAATCACTGAATTAAAATTATAATCTCCTATCAGATTCTATCAGCTTTTCTCTAAAGCTACATACATAATAGGAAGCTTTCTATAAGAAAGAAATTAAGTATATACTGGTAGAACATTTTAGAAATACATTCTATGCTAATATTTATTAAATATGTATGCATATGCTATTGTGTCAATCAGTACTACATAACTCATATAAATTGAGCTTGGAAAACCTGGAGAATTGTTCCAAGGTCCCAGCTAATAAATGAGGTGATTCGAACACAGGTCTGTCTGCCTCCAAAATTCCATTATGCTTTTTGGCAGTAGACAGGATATATGAGACAAGGTCTTGCTATATATTCCAGGATAGACTTGAATTCAGGTTCTTCCTGACTTAGCCAATAAATGCTGGGATTACAGGCCTGCATCACAGCTTAAAGCTCTGCTTAAACCACTAGGATTCATGTATTCTCCCAGAAGGGTGCATCATTAGTTGTTATTTCTAATCACCAATTCTTTGTAAGACTCTGAAAATCAAAAAGTTGATGTGAGGGACTAAATTTTAAATAAAGGAGACCTAGAGGCAGCCAGTACAGATTCATAATGGCTTGGTTTGTGTATTCTGCTTATATAAAACTTCTCATTATAAATGAGACACATTTCCTCCCATTCTTAACAAGCAACCACTCAAATTCACATTCTAACAAGGGCAATTACAAGTAACACCAGCTTGGTAATATGTTCTATCAATGTCAAGCTTGCTGACTGACTTGATAGTTTCAGTTTGCTGCTAACTGTTACAGAAAAAGAATTGCCATGGAAACTTCCCCTCTTGTGATACTAATTATTTAAAGACTTTTAGATGCATTTACCTATCCAATTGGAAATGAAAAAATTTAAGACACAAGACTGCAAAACAGAATACTTTTCAATGGCCCTTGAAAGACAAGAATGTCTATAGTTGCTATAGGCTCATTTTCTTGGATAAAAAATAGCATCTTCAAATTAGATTTTGTCTTAAAAGATTCAGCTTCTACAGAAGAAATATCTCAAAGCTCTTGACTGTGTATGCCTTTTCTTTTTTTTGCAGTGTTGGGGAGAAAACCTTGGCACATGTAAGTAAGCGCTTTACCACTGAGCTAAAATCCTAGCTATGAGATTGCTTTTTATATTACAAGTTTAATTTTTAGCTACTTAATAAACAAATATTTGCTGTCGTATTTTGTAATTTATTGTCACAATTACACATTACAATTTAGAACTCCAAAGCAAACACTATACCAATAAGACATAATGATTTCAATTATAGTCTGATTTGAGCATGATATCCAATAGCCCAATTCATGGTCCTGCTATATTGTCTGGGCCATGTGTGACTCTTATTCTTCATTTTGAAACTATAGCACAGTGCCAGCAAGACGGCTCAGCTGTTACTTGTGGTCAAGCCTGACAACTTAAGTTTCATCCCCAGGACCCACATGGTATGAGGTGAGAACTGAGTCCCTAAGTTGTTCTCTGACCTTCACACATGAATCACAGCATGGATATGCACACTATTGTTCACATGCACAAACACTAAATAATTAAAAAAAAAAGTCCAACCCAAAGCACTAACATCTATTGGTGATTTACTGTGTGTAAATATAAATGTTCATATTAAAGCTTAAGAGAGATAAAGGACTATGTTGAATCAATCATGCACTATACTGATTATGTGGGGTTTTTTTTGTTGTTGTTTCTTTTCATGTAGGTTATTTACTCTGTCATACTGTGGTTAACAGAATTGTTTTAATGTTTTATATATGCTCATATTTTCAGGACATAATGTTTTATTGGTATATTTGGATGTCTACCTGTAAGCATAAATTTTGGAGGCAGTTCACATATTGCTGAAAAGCAATTTACACCAGAGACTGCCTGTAATTGATTATGCGTATGTACTCACACCTTGATAACTTTATGACCAGCCTAAATATTCTGGGGATGTGTGGGTTATTATGTTTAACAAATCATGGTTCTGAATGCACCATTTCATGTTTCAGTGCAGCATGGTCACTAACATTATGTCAGGCTAACAGGAAAAACAGAAAATTTAAATGCTGGTGCTGATCATACTTTTGGTTTAAATTCTCATTTTTAAAAAGTACTGTGTTTAAAGCATGCATAAAACTTTATGTACTGAAAGATACTTAACAATTCAAGATGTTTCCAATTTGTGTAACATTTATCTGGAGTACTCATACTTGAGTCTCTTAAGTTCATGTGAGATGAAAGATTATCTGTAATGTTGTAATTTGTATCTAAGTTTTTTAATGAGTGAAATTTGCATTATAAAATTTTCCATTTATAAATACATTAAGTGAACCAAAGGATTTTGTCCTCTCCTTTACTGGTTTGCTTTAAATGTGTGCTTGTGCATATGCATGCACATACAATCCCAATACAAAAGATTTATTGCAGAATTATGGTTATATTTTCTCTATGTAGCTTGAAAATATTTTTAGCTGTATCTAATGTGTCCAAATAACAATGTGACAGAATTTTGCAGATTTTGGAGCTAAAACTTCGTGTTAAAGTAAGCACATCATTCCATAGGTGAAAATCCAAAGGAATGCCACACTAGTCCTATGGTTTTAAAGAAGAATTAAAAATTTACACTAGTTCAATGAAAGGAAATCGTTTATGTATTGTAAAAGTAAATCCAATTATTTGTGGATAGGCATATTTAATCCATTACCCAACACTCAAAACATAAAATTTTATAATTGGGAAAGAAAGTAGGCCATGTATTACTCTGTAAACCGGTATTAAGCAGGTTTGTATTGTAACTGAAATGCAACACATGCACTTTGTGTGTTTCCTTGATTTAAGGGAGGGTTAGAGGGATAATTCTCTTGTATATAACTCTGTACTGCTTTGGATATTAAAGTAGGTGACACAAGTGTGGATTTCTATGTATTGAGGATTACAGACTTAGGACAGCATAGTAAATGGTGAGAGTAGTGTAAAATATTTCTGAAAATTAAAGACCATTGTTCCTACCAAATTAACAACTATTTCATATATATTTTATCTTTGTTATTTTTTGAAGTATTATGTCATTAGTGATCAGACAGCTATATTATGCCTTTTCTTTTTAAAGCAGAATGTTTTCTTAATTTGTAAATAACCTGTTGTCTAAATTTTATCTACAGTCTTTTATAATAAACTATGCTCCTATATGAAAAATTTGGATATTGTTAAAATATTAATTAATGTTGATTGAAATTTAAGTACAGACTTCAAAATTATTTGACCTTTAATCCTATGATGAAACAAAGACAAATCTCTTGAATTTTGACATTAATTATTTATTTGTGTAATGGCTTTCCATGTGGGCAATAACAGTGTAAACAATACTACACATAACTATCAGGATACCTCGATTAAAATTTATACTACTGTAATGACACTGGTTTAACTACATTTAAAAAGTTTTCTGAAAAACTTTGCCAATAAAAAAATTGCCCATCAAAAAAAGAGAGAGATAAAGGAGTCGTCCTCACAAAACAGAATGTAAGAAATTCCTTCCTACCTCAGAAGTGCTCACACCTACCTGTGTAGTGCTTCACTAGTTTCTGCAGAGTATCAAACTGAGCTCTGGTTGTGATGTAATATCCACCATTGTCAAGTTTCCTGATTTTGTAATGCTTCACATTGTCACCCCTTACCTCATCCCAATCACGAATCGAGAGAGAATAAGCACCTAGGATGGGAGTGGGAGAAGAGGACAGGAACACGTTTACTCCAGCTTCCTCAAACTAGGCCTAAAGTATGCTATGCACATATTAATATAATACTCATACCTTTAGTGGTTTCACTTTCTCTGACTAAGAATATACCTCTCTGATTCCCAGGATTCAGAAGTAATCTTTCGGCATCTTTTCTCCCCATTTTGCCAAAATACCATCTGAAAAAAAATAGTAATGGAGGTAAAAGGTGTGAGGATCAGAAAAATTACATACATGTATCAATAAGAATGGAGTCTGACTGTGGGGGACTATCCTTTAATCTCAGAGGCAAGAGGATCTCTATGGATTCAAGGCTAGCCTGGGCCAAAAAGAGAAACCCTGTTCCAAAAACCAAAAATAATAAATAAATAAATAAACCAAAACAAACAAATAAAACTGTGGAAATATGTTCTAACAGTATTTTTTATGTATTATCTACTCAGCAAGTCTCTTAAATTCCCCCTTACTAAACAGAAAACTAGTAAAAAGAGAAGCAAAAATAAAAAATACATATAGAAAAAAATCTGTCAGTGAGGAGAAATGCTCTGGAAACAAACATGATCACTTGTATTCAGTATGATGTAAGTATATCATATCAAAATTATAGGGGACTCTAAATTTGTGTGGGTTTAATTCAATAAAGCTTAGTGACAAAAAAAATGACAGTCACTGCTGTGGAAAAGTTTGAAGAACACCGAAGACAAGGAATCAAACTAACAAAGGTCATAGTAGAAAAAAAAAGCACTGTTGTGACTATTTGTATCAGTAAAAACAAACAAGTATCACAAAAATATACTTTGTGCAAAGAGATAAAGAGATAACAGAATGCAAAAAATGAGTTTTAAAAATAAGCAGAAAAATAAAGAAAAAAGACAAATAAAATGTAGAATCATTAATGTAGATTTACTTAGTGTGTCTCTGAGAAGACATGTATTAATTATTAATTCTCAAGCAGTATTTATTAATATGATACATTAGCTGTATTAAGACTGGTATATAACTGTGTGCAAGTTGTGGTTAAGTAGAATGTGCATTAAAACATTTTAAAAGTCAAAATAATTAATAAAATATGAAGTAGCACCATACTCTTCTGCCTGAATGGAATCTGCAGGTGCTACATAATTGCTAGGTATATAACCATTCTTTCCGGTAGCAATTGATCTTGCTTCCCACCAGTCTCCTTCCCTGTAACACACACAAAAAGAAACAACAATCACTATAATGCAGACACTTATCCAAGGTATAATGCTTATCTCAAGCAAAGAACAGAAATCACTTCCATTTTTAATCTGGATTTTTTTATTGATTAATTAGACAAAGAGCTGAACTCAAAAGAACAATATTTTTAAAAGGCTAGTTAGATAAATTAAGAGAATTAAGGCCACACAAAAGCACCTATCTGTTCTAAACTAATAGTAATTAACAGAAAACCCCTGTAGACTGCACACTTAAATTCTACTGACCTTTTTCATATTAATTCTTTCAACTAAAGCTAATAAATAATGGAGAATAAAGAAATTTACTAAATTTTAAATAAAATTTTTAGAAGTTTTAGATTTTATTTGTATGCCCTATATACCTCTCACATTTAAAGTATAACATCTAAGGACTTGAATATATTTAGAGTTGTTCAGTCATCAAAATAATGTATTTTAAAACATTTCACCACCATAAAAACCTGGGCTGGCAAGACAGCTCAGGAGGTGAAGACCCTTGTCACAGAAGCAAATGACCTAAGTTTAATCCGTGGAGCCAGTATAAAGGAGTAAAATGAGAACTAATTACAAAGTTGTCCTCTAGGTTCCATATATGTGCCCTGACACACATCGTACATATACTGATAGAAAAAAAAAATAAAGTTAGAAAGAAAAACAGGGTGCTGGCTGAGGCAACACTAATGAAGAACCCACTGTGTGCTGGCTGTGGTGCTAAGCAGTTTTTCATGTGTTGAAATTTTCATGGAGAAACTTGTATAATTTCAGCAACATGATCCTGTGAAAACCTTTACATACAGTTGGAGAATACAGCAAACTTCAGCAACAACTCTTTTCACTCCTCTGGACCCTCATCTGGACCTAGTGTATACCCATCATCTGCCTCATCCTTCCTATCCCCTCACGAGGCCAGATTTTATCTGGGATGCCTTTGACCCGTGGACCCATGTCCAGAGTGCAGTCAGAGGTGAGTGGATTCCAGCTCCTGGGCCTTCCAGAGAATTTCTCTCCAGAGCTGGATATGGATATACTCCCCGGCTCTGACCTCATGTTCTCAAGTGCAATCGGGCCATAGACTAAAGCTGGGAGAGAACTTCCCCAGTGATCCCTAGAGACAAATAGCAGAAGGGACATCTCAAGGCCAGGCCCCACCTCCAGGGCAATCAGCGTCATCATAGATGGACACCTTCGAACCTGGAATCAGAGATCATGCAGACCCTATGTCCAGAGCAGACAGGAGACACATAACCCCTCTACCCACAACTTACTAAGAGTGAACCAAGGAAGCAATGTGCAGACATCAGTGCAAGAATAGATATAACAATATAAAGAACAACAAGGCAACACCAGAAGAAGCTGGTGGCTCTACAACACCAAGATCTGAAAAGAACAATGAAGAGGAAAAAGAAAAAAAAAGAAAAAAAAAACCAACATCAAAAACACATTTATAAAGATTATAGAAGCCTTAAAAGAGGATATAAACTTCTTTATAGTTATTGTTAACTTAGCAGCATTTTAAATTCATTTTACTGTTTTTCTTGATAAATACAAAATAAATAAAGAAGAAGAAGAAAAAAAGAGGATATAAAAAAATTCCCGTAAAGAGGGGCTGGACAGATGGCTCAGTGGTAAAGAGCACTAAGTACTCTTCCAGAGGACCCATGTTAAATTCCCAGCACCCACATGGCAGCTCACAACTGTCTGTAACTCTAGCTTCAGGGCAAAACATCACTGTACATTAAAAATAAATAAATCTTTTTAAATATTGGAAGAGATGAACAAATCCTTCAAAGAAAACCAAGAAAAAGAAAACTAACAAATGAAAGAAACACTCTAGAACTAAAAACTGAAATAGAAGCAAAAACGGCACAAAATGAGGCAAAGGTAGAAATAGAAAATCTGAAGAGAAGAACTGGAACTACAGATACAAGCATAACCAACAGAA
Source organism: Sigmodon hispidus (assembly GCA_004025045.1). NCBI lineage: Eukaryota > Metazoa > Chordata > Mammalia > Rodentia > Cricetidae > Sigmodon > Sigmodon hispidus. The sequence continues at coordinate 6,994 of PVIH01010439.1, read as the reverse complement.
TCCAAGAGATGGAAGAGAGATTCTCTGGAGTGGATGACACAATAGCAGAAATAGATACATCAGTCAAAGAAAACACTAAAACCAAAAAAGCCTTAACACAAAACATTCATGAAATTTGAGACACCATGAAAAGACCAAACCTGAGAATAATGGGAACTGAAGAAGGAAAATACCAGCTCAAAGGCACAGATAATGTAGTCAATAAAATCACAAAAGAAAACTTTCCCAACCTAAAGAAGGAAATGCCTATAAAGATACAAGAAGGGGGGCTGGAGAGATGGCTCAGTGGTTAAGAGCACCGTCTGCTCTTCCAGAGGACCTGGGTTCGATTCCCAGCACCCACATGGCAGCTAACAACTGTCTGTAGTTCCAGTTCCAGGGAAACAACGAGGCAAATAAATAAATAAATAAATAAATAAAAGTGTTAAAAAAAAATGATACAAGAAGATTAGAGAACACCAAATAGATTAGAGCCAAAGCCCCCAAAAACTCTGCTTGCCACATAATAATCAAGCCACAAAAAATACAGAACAAAGAAAAAGTTTTAAGAGCTGCAAAAGAAAAGGGCCAACTTACCTATAAAGGCAGCCCCATTAGAATAACACCTGACTATTCAATGGAAACAAGAAGGTCCTGGTCAGAAGTTATACAGACACTAAAAGAGCATGGTTGCCAACCTACACTACTATATCCACGAAAACTATCAATAACCACAGATGGAGTGAGCAAGACATTTCATGACAAAGTCAGATTTAAACAATATCTATCCACAAATCTGGCCCTACAGAAAGCACTAGAGGGAAAACTCCAAACTGAAAATCTCAGATACACCCATGAAATGACAAACAATCGATAATACCACCAAAGAAAAGCCCAAAGAAAGGAAATAAACACAAGCTACCACAAAAAATAACAGGAAATAATCAGTGGAATTAATATCCCTTAATATCAACGGACTCAATTCACCTATAAAAAGACACATCCTAACACAATGGATACAAAACAGAAGCCATCTCTCTGCTGCATACAAAAAAAACACACCTCAACTTCAAAGACAGACACAGGCTCAGATTAATGGGTTGGGAAAAGATTTTCACATCAAATGGCCCCAAGAAATAAGCTGGTGTTGCCATCCTAATACTTAAGAAAGTAGACTTCAAACTAAAATCAATCAAAAGAGACCAGGTTGGACATTACTTACTCATCTCAGGAAAAATTGTCAAGCTGAGATCTCAGTCCTGAATATTTATGCCCCTAATATAAGGGCACCTACACATGTAAAAGAAACACTGCTAAACCTTAAACCCCACATCAAATGCCACAATTCACTGAAGTGGGAGACTTCAATACCCCACTTTCACCCTTGGATAGGTCAGCTAGACAGAGACTCAACAGAGAAATGAGTCTAACAGAGGTTATGATGCAAATGGGCTTAATAGATATTTATTAGAAGCTTTCACCCAAACACAAAGGAATACACATATTTCTCAGCACCCCATGGAACTTTCTCTAAAATTGACCAAATAACTGGTCATAAAGCAAATAACAATAGATACAAAAAATTGAAATAATCCCTTGTATCATATCAGACCACCATGGCCTAAAGTTAGAGATCAACAACATCAAAAATCACAGAAAGCCTACCAACACATGGAAACTAAACATCACTCAACTGAACCACCTCTGGATCAAGGAAGAAATTAAGAAAGAAATCAGTCTTCCTAGAATTTAATGAAAATTAATCTACAATGTACCCAAATTTATGGAACACAATGAAAGCAGTCTTAAGAGGAAAATTCATAGCACTGATGTCTATATGAAAAATCTAGAGAAATCCCACACAAGAGAACTACAGCGCAGCTGAAAGCCTTAAAACAATTAGAAGCAAACTCACCTAGAAGAAGTAGATGGCAGGAAATAATCAAACTTAGAGCTGAAATCAATACAACTGAGACAAAGAGCACAATACAAAGAATCAATGAATCAAAGAGTTGGTTCTTTGAGAAAGAAACCCTTATCCAAACTAACCAAAAAGCACAAAGAGACTATCCAAACTAACAAAATCAGAAATAAAAAGGGGGATATAACAACAGATTCCAGGAAACCCAGAGAATTATCAGATCATACTTTGAAAATCTACACTCCATAAAAATGGAAAACCTAAAAGAAATGGATATACTTCTCAACAGGTACCACTTACCAAAATTAAATGAAGATCAGATTAAATACCTAAATAGACCTACAACCCCAAAGAAAACTGAAGCTGTCATTAAAAGCTCTCAAGTAAAAAAAGCCCAGGCCCAGATGGTTTCAGTGCAAAATTCTAACAGACGTGCAAAGAAGAACGAACATCAATACTCCTCAAACTGTTCCATACAGTAGAAACTGAAGGAATATTGCCAAATTCTTTTTATGAGGCCACAATAATGGTGATACCAAAGCCACTCAAAGATGCAACAAAGAAAGAGAATTACAGACCAATTTCCCTCATGAGCATTGATGCAAAAATTTTCTTTTTTTTTCTAGTAAAATTAAAGTTTATTACATATTACAACATAAAACAACCATATTACAGGAATACAACATGATTCTACAGAGCAAGCAGTTATAGATAGATCTAAAGAATATGCTTAATAAATAGAAATGGGAAATAAAGACACCCAGAGATAAATTACATGCAATGCAAAAATTTTCAACAGAATTTTGGCAAGCTGAATACAACAACATATTAAAAAAAAAAAAAAAAGTCATCCAACATGATCAAGTAGCCTTCATCCCAGAAATGCAGGGATGGTTCAACATATGAAAAACTGTAAATTTCATCCATCATATAAACAAACTGAAGGGAAAAAACCACATGCTCAGCTCCTTAGATGCTGAAAAAGCCTTTGATAAAATCCAACACTCCTTTATAATAAAAGTCCTGGAGAGATCAGAAATACAGGGAAAACACCTAAATATATATATACTAAAGGCAATTTACAAGAAGCTGAGGGCCAACATCAAACTAAATGGAGAAAAACTCAAAGCAATCCCACTAAAATTAGGAACTAGACAAGGCTGTTTCCTCTCCCCTTATTTATTCAATATAGTTCTCGAAGTTTTAGTTAAAGCAATAAGAGAATGAAAGGAGATTAAGAGGATACAAACTGGAAAAGAAGAAGTAAAACTATCTCTAGTTGCAGATGATATGATTATATACATAAGTGACCCACAAAATTCTACCAGGAAAATTCTACAGCTGATAAACACCTTTAGCAATGTAGCAGGATACAAGATTAACTCAAAGAAATCAGTAGCCTTCCTATAAATTAAAAATAAAAGGGCTGGAAAAGTAATAAGGGAAACATCAGCCTCTATAATAGCTGCAAATAGCATTAAATACCTCAGTGTAACTATACCTAAAGAAGTAACAGATCTGTTTGACAAAAACTTTAAATCACTGAAGAAAGAAATTGAAGAAGGTATTAGAAAATGGAAAGATCTTCCATGTTCTTGGATAGGTAGGATCAACATAGTAAAAATGGCCATCTGACCAAAAGCAATCTACAGATTCAATGCAATCCCCATCAAAATCCCAACACAATTTTTTACAGATCTTGAAAGAAATAATTAATTTCATTTGGAATAACGGGAAAGCCAGGATTGCCAAATCAATTTTGCTCAACAAAAGAACCTCAGGAGGCATCATCATCCCCAACTTCAAATTATGCTATAGAGCTACAGTGATAAAAACAGCCTGGTACTGGCATAAAAACAGACTTGTGGATCAATAGAATTGAACTGAAGACCCTGACATTAACCCACAAACCTATGAACACCAGATTTTTGACAAAGAGACCCAAAATATTCAATGGAAAAAAGATAGAATCTTTAACAAATGGTGTTGGCATAGCTGGATGGTAGTGTGTAGAAAAATGCAAATAGATTCGAGCCTGTCACCCTGCACAAAACTCAAATCCAAGTGGATCAAAGATAAACATAAAACCAGCCACACTGAATTTGATAGAAAAGAAATTGGGAAATACCCTCCAACAAATTGGCCCAGGTGACCACTTCCTAAATATAACACCAGTAGCACAGACACTAAGAATATCAATCAATAAGTGGGACCTCCTGAAACTGAGAAGGGACACAGACAAAATGACAGCCTACAGAATGGGAAAAGACTTTCACCAACCCTACAAGTGACTCAGGACTTATCTCTAAAATATACAGAGAATTCAAGAAACTAGAGCTCAAAGCCCTGAATAATCCAATTAAAAAATGGGGTTCAGAACTAAAAAGGGAATTCTCAACTTGCAGGCAAATGGATGGATTTGGAGAATATCCTCCTGTGCAAGATATTACAAACCCAGATAGAGAAGCATGGGATGTACTCACTCATTAGTGGACTTTAAACAAGAAGCAAAGAACACCCAAGTTGCAAACTACAACCACTGAACAGCTTGGGATCTGAAGTACTTTGGACTGGCACCTTGGAACCCATTCCCTCCAGAGGTCCAGCTAACCCAGTCTTGATATTAGGAAGAGGGAATTGGACTTGCCTGGAGTGGATGCTGAACTAATCCACCTTTAGACCTCTTACCCTTTCTGGGGAAGGGATGGGAGGGATGGAGAGAAGAGACTGACGGGAAGGTGTGGAGAGGAGGAAGGGAGTTTGAACAAGGGAATACATGGATACAAAATGAGAGTTCATTGTATAAAAATAAAAGAAAAAAAGATAAAAAAAAAAAAAGAAAGACAGAAAGCCCATGTCTACTAGCCACTCCCATTCCCTAACATTCTAACTAATCTCTATGAATATACTTTCTGTGCTAGATGGGGCCATTTATAAAGTCTTTTGTGACTGCCTTCCTAGAATAATATTTTTAAGGTTCACCCATATTTTAGCCTATGTCATACTCAATTTTGTTATTGTTATTAAATGCATCCTTCTTAATAGCACATAAAATTGTAACACTTTTTTTTAAAAGTCTTCTTAGGAATAAAATCAAAGGTCTTAGTATTCTTATAGCCAAACACTTAGCAATGAGTAATAACAACCCAAAGTTAAATTTCTAGAGCTGATGAAATGGTTTAGTGGGTAAAGGCACTTGATGCCAAGCCTAACAGTCTGAATGATCCCTAGTCCTACGGAGCTAGTGGGGACAGCTGTGGCTTGCTCTTTTGCCTCTGTGATCTTTCAGCATTCACCCCTATATCTGACTCCAGGTTTTTATTACTAATATCAATTAGAATTCTTGCTAAAGCTGTGACTAGCCTAAAACCTGTGATAATCCTTTCTTACGGAAACTTTGTATTTGACCTTGTTAAGCATTCTCTTAGTCACTCACTGAGTGCTACTAAATGTAAGACAAACAGCAGTCCTTAAGCTCAAGAACTGACTCTAGAGCAGGGGTGACAATTAAAATGGTACTGACACTCTGACACTTTGGATCTGGTGAATCTTTGCCATGTATATAGTAGGATTTTGCCAATATCCCTGGCATGTACCCAGGTGACAATACCTTGACTGTGACAATCAAAAATATCTCTAGACATTGCTAAATAGCTTCTGTGTGATTCTGTGCCAAGTTGAGAAACACTGGTCTAAAAGAATGACAAGTCAAATTAAAAATTGTAATTTACAATGTGATGACAGCCATGACTGAGGTTTGTAGAGCACCTCATAAACACATAAGAGAAACACTTCATAGAGTAGAGTGTGGGAACTGAGCCAAGCAGGAGAGGAAGACAAGAGAAAAACCACTGAAAAAGATATAGGAGATATCTTTTAAAGGATGAGGAAAGAAAAAAGGGATCAAGTATAGCTTAGGTATACTTTATAGCTTAAGTATAGCACAGGTCTCCAATGCTTGAGGCTCAGGATTCTATCCCTATCTCAGACCCCACCCACAGCACAAAAAAAGAAATAGACCAAAAGTCATTCCAGTAAAAGAAATAGCTTGTGTGAAGGCATGAAGAGGCTGAGAAACATTGTACTCAAAATACTGCAAGTACTTCAGTATGATTGGGTAGCAGAATGAGAAAGGACAGAAATACAAGGTAAAGTCTTGATGGATGATAATTACTGTTGTTGTTGCTCTTAATTTTTAAATCTTCATAACAATTGTTAGCTACTGAAAGATCTTAAGGCAGAAAAACACAATTACAGTTTATGTTCTGAAACAGTAAGTGGTAACAGATTGTAAAACAAGGATAGAGAGAAATATGACTAGAAGCAAAAAAAACCATAAGTAAGCGCTTTGAGAAGTTACAAAGTGGTTGTTATGTCTGCTAATGAAATTATGAAATCTGCTGCATAACAAACATCAATTTTCTATGGAATACGGCTAAATGACAAAGTCTAAGAGTAACATAAAAAAAAAAACCCACAATTTGGTAAGTTTCAGAGTACAAGGGTTCCATATCCACCTTCCCCACACCCAACAAATAAGGTTTTAAAGTCATTTGATATTTATGTAAGTACCGATTTTACTTCCTAAACCTACATCATTTTGGAGACAGGAACTTGGTAAGTACGTAGCCCATGTTGTAGCCCTGGAACTCACTATGCAACCTTGCTTCAAACTCAAGATCTTCTTGTCTTAGCCACTTTAGTGCTGGGATTATAGGTATGTGCCACCACATCCAGAATTCTTTCCTCTAAAATCTGTGTATAGACTTTAAGCACAAATTGCAAAAGTAGTAACTTCTGTTTGTATTCAATGTATCTCAAAAAGTCAAATACAACATCTAGCCCAAGAACAAGACCCACACCCTACCACTGTCATTTCTATATCATCAACTCCATTGGTGGTCCAAAGTAGAAACCAGGTTTCTCTCTTACAAAAATACATAAAACTTACGTATTGTTAATTATTTGAAATCTTTCACCCTTCTTAAAGGAAAGGTCTTCTGTAGTTCTAGCTTCATAATCATATAAGGCCACAAATATAGTGACACCACCTGGCAAAAAAAAAAAAAAAAAAAAAAAAAAAAAAAACCAAGG
>PVIH01010438.1:0-75397 GCA_004025045.1 Sigmodon hispidus | reverse complement strand
TATTACAAATAATGCTGCTATGAACATAGTTGAGCTAATACCTTTGGAGTGTGAATGTGCCTCTTTAGGGTACATACCCAGAAGTGGTATTGCTGGGTCCTTGGGGAGATTGATTCTCAATTTTCTGAGAAACCTCCATATTGTATTCCAAAGTGGCTGAACAAGCTTACACTCCCACCAACAATGGAGGAGTGTTCCCTTTGCACCGCATCCTCTCCAGCAAAGGCTGTCATCTGTGCCTTTTATCTTAGCCACTCTAACAGGTGTTAGGTGGTATCTCAAAGTCGTTTTGATTTGCATTTCTCTGATGGCTAAGGATGAAGAGCACTTTTTCAGGTGCCTTTCATCCATTCGTAGTTCCTCTGCTGAGAATTCCCTTTTTAGATCTGAACCCCATTTTTGATAGGGTTATTCAAGGTTTTGGGCTCTAAATTCTTGAGCTCTTTATATACCTTAGAGATCAGTCCTCTGTCACTTGTAGGGTTGGTGAAAATCTTTTCCCATTCTATAGGCTCAGACATAGATCTTAAATCTAAGTTCAGCACATAGTTTTGAGAACAAACTTTTGTAAAATTTAAAGTGATAATAATGACATTCATATAATATTTGTGAAGTATACTATTGAAAACAAGGAAAGCTATCAGCACATTCAAGGCTATTAGGAAACACAAGCAATCATTCTTGTAAATACTGTAATTAATTATAGGGTTGAGATTTAGTCTCTTGTATAAGTTCCAGGGTTAAGCTTAAAACAAGTAACTACAAACAAGGTTTTTCTATGCAGATATACCTGGGCAGCCCTCATATTTCAGAGATCTGCAGAATATGACATTTAAAATGTTTATTTCTCAGACAGAGACTCCAAGATCCTAACAGTGACTTAAGGTCTCCAAAAAAGATTATGAGACACCAGGATTTCTGTCTGGATTGTAGCAGTGCTGACCTGGGCAAGATGCATAGCACAATGCCTGCCTGCTGCCAGGAACCTGGCCTAGATCTGAGGACATTAGAGAATTGTTTGAACCCTTTTGCCTAGACAAAGTAAGGTCAGTCTTCTCCCATATGTCCCTCTACTGTGGGCAAAAATCTCCCACCTTAAAGGCCTGGCAGCTGAAGATTGATGCTGCTTGTATACTTCTGCCTCCAACTAGGTGAAGACCTGGATATGGCTAAATAGGTATGGACTGGTTTCTGTTGTTTTTAGTAGATTCAGAAACTGCTCATTCTGCACTTAGGTATAATTTGTCCTTCTCAGATCTCTGCAAGTATTGATGGCTGGGCTAGTTATAGTTTTGTCAGCTTGGTAGAATCAGACAATCAGATCCTTCTGCAAGGTAAGAGCCAGTTTTTGAGCTCATTTTATGAAGCCTGATTGAAAATACAAAAATAACTAAAATTCTTATGTCTTTCTTCAATTTGTATGAGTTTAAGAAAATCCTAAAATTTGAATCTACCTCACAGAGGCCAAAAATATTCCAGATAAGTACAGCCTAAGTTTTTCCTACTTGTCTGTTCCTAAAGATGATATTTTTCTCTTCTGGTATGGGGACTCCTGCCCTTCCCAAATTACTAAGACTGGGCCCAAGATTTAAACTCTAACTTTTGTTCTCAGTTTTAATATATCTCAACAGGTTTCCACTTGACTAGGAGCTCTGGGCTTTCTGGAAGCCTGTGAACCAGTTCTACTGATGTGGGTTTTTCCTATCTCTAGGCTACTGTATCAGACAGCTACGTGCTCCTGACAGAAGCACTGGAGCCCAGTTCCTTTACTAACTTTTCAACCTTTTGGGGCCCTAACAACAACACCCCAGTGTCAGCTTAAAGTAATAATATTAAAAAAATCTAGGCTCATTACTCCTGACCCATAACAGGTTAAAATGGTAAGTTAAAAGGAAACCTGGCATAGGAGACAAATCTTTTTGTAGAGGACAAAGGTCCCTACAGCCTAGAGTTGGCTTTGCAAGTCAGGTCCCAGCTGCTCTTTTGAGACCTTGAAGATCAGTTTTGGCCTGCAGGGGTAGGCACAAGACCATCTTTTAGATAGACTATTTCCATGAGCATATTGCCAGAGTCTCATGATTGAGACAGTACCCAAAAAGAAAATGGGGGAATGAAAGACCCTAAGTTCTAAGGCCTGACTCAGGCGTTTTAGTTCAAGAATTCAGCAGCGCTCCCCCCCATGACAACAAGGAACTGAAAGTCTAAAAGTCTGTTCCAGGAAACAGAGTAACTAAGCCCACACGACTAATCAACTCAGATGACCATTAGGACAGAATGGTTGGTCGTACCTGTGATTAAAATACCGGAAGTTCTGAGCACAATAGCTGTGACCTTTGCCAACACCCAGTTGTAAAAAACTCCCGAAGATTTCTCAAAAAAGCCCCCAGCTGACCATAAGGCAGTTACTCCATGACTATTGTGAGCAACCTTATGATTATAGTATGACCTTTAAAATGACCAATCATGTATTGTCCCAGTTGCTATGGTGATTTTGTGGGTTTTTTTAGCCTTTAAAAGAGATATGAGATTGTTAATTGGGGCTACTTTCTTCTCTTGAGGCAAAGAGGTAGCCTGCCTGTACAGACAAAATAAATCCTCTGGCTATTTGCATCAACCAGATTGGAGTTTTGTTCTTGGGTCCCCCTTCCTGAGGATAATACTCTGACTCTAGGGTCTATTAATGGAAGTGCAGCCTTAGACTGTGTTCTAGATCTTCAGATGTTGAACATGCCAGAGATGTGTGGTATGTCCAAGGAAAGCTGCACGTAGGCAGTGGAACCAGCTCAAGAGACAGATGAAGCAGAGTTGAATGGGACAGCCATATAGCTCTATTAACAATCAGACATGGAGCTATAGGATTTGCAGTATGCCTGCTGCTCTGATCCCTCCCTTTTAGAATGGTAGCATACATTTTGTGTTACCATATGTTAAATGTAATTTGTTTTTTATTTTATAGGGGGCTATAGTTAAGAGATTATCTTGGGTGTTAGAAGAGATTTTTGAACTTTAGACTTTTAAATAGTGTTGACAGTAAAAGGCTATTGAGACTTTTGAAGTTGGACTACTTGTTATTTGAATTATAATTTGGCTATGAACCTATGGGAACAAAAAATGGCATGTGGTCATTTAGATGAGAATGACCCTGATTGGTCCATATGTCTGGGTACTTGGTCTCAAGGTGGTGGAAATATTTAGGAAGAATTAGGATGTGTGGCCATATTGACAGAGGTGTCTCACTGGGGGGTGTGTAGTGTCCTGTGCTACTTGGCTTGGGCCTGAGGATTGAAAGAGGACACACACACACACACACACACACACACACACACACACACACACTGATTATTTGCACAGGGAGAATGCCCTTTTATTCAACAACATCTCAGTTTAAATTCAGGGGCTACCTCTGGCAAGAAGCACAGTGGGAGTTCCCTAGGTGGTTGGAGATTACTGATTTTAGATAAAAAGCCCAGCTTCCTGAATCATCCCTCACAGGCAGGAAAGTCAAACAAATGAGACAATGGAAGACACAGGATATACAACTAGCTACCTGCAGGCTATATGCTTCAAGGCTCAAGAGTGCAGCTGAATGTTGCAGCAGGGGCCTACCTGGGTGGATTCTCAGGTTTCAAAAGACCCATGCCATTCTCAGTGTGTGCTCTCTGTCTCCCACTTGCAGGTTTAGATATGAGTTCTCAGTTCTTGGTACTATTTCTTCACTTTGCCATATAAGGTCAATTAAATTCTCTTTTATAAGTTGCTTTGATTATGGTGTTTTATAAGAACAATAGAAAGGTAACTAGAGCAGATGGAGAAACAGATTTTTTAAAATGTGTTTATGTGTTTTGCCTGTGTTCAGGTCTGGGTACCACAGATGCATACAGTGCCTTTAGAGGTCAGGAGAAGGTGCTCTGGAAGTGAAGTTATAGATGGTTGTGAGCCATAATGTAGATGCTGGAAACTAAACCAAGCTCTTCTGCCAAGAGCAACAACTGCTTTAAATCACTGTCTCTCCAGTCCCAGCACATCGACTGCTTAAAGGAAATTATCAATCATGATCATATGTGGATGAGTGTTTTGCCTACATGTACATGTGCCACATACTTTCTTGACACCCTCAGAGATGAGAAGAGGGTATCTGATCCCCTGAAACTGGAGTGATAGGCAGGTATGAGCTTCCATGTGCGTGCTCAGCATCAGACTCCAGTTTTCTGAAAGAACAATGAGTGCTCTTAATATCAAGCCATCTCTCAAGTCCTAGCAGTGGAATCTGAATGTGTTCGGAGGTGAGTATACATGTGTCTAACTCCCATTCACAGTTGGCCCCAACCTTAACCCTAACCCTAACCCCAAGGACTTGTCATAGAAGAGGAAATGTAATGGAGAGAAGACAGAAGCCCTGTAAAGAAGCCCCATATTGCTGGGGGACAGAGAAAGATCTGAGGATTCTGCAAACTGGCTGCTGGGGAATTTAGATGAAGTAGTTGGGAACCAATTCCTTCAAATAGGTCATCAGTCAGTACTACACAGATTCAGGGACAAAATTCTTATAAGTCATCATTTCTGGAAAGGACAGTTTGAGTTCTTATAGAAACAATGTATTTATGAAGCTTTCTCTTTCTGCTTTTAGAGGAAAATTGACACTTTTAATTCTAAATGATACAACACTCTAAGATTTTAACTTCTTTTTTTGGCAGAACAGATTCAAATCTACTTCATTGATGAAAACTCTCAGAGCCTTTGGTATGGATCTCTCTGAGACATGTTCCAAAAGTAGAGTCTTAATCATGTACTTCCAAATGAGGCTGAATGTGGAGTTCAACACATACTAGGACTCTAATAAAGATGTCATATGTGAAATAAGCCAGTCGCCCATTATTTTCTTCTAGTCCCCAAAGCAGCAGAAATCAATATCTTGTGTTTTTTCATTCATCTGTGTCTGAAATGTTCGGGAGCCTTTGACATGGCTGGGGTGATTGGGTGGGTGTTATATCCTAATATCCCTTCAACCTCAGGGAATGTAGGCAATATTATTTGCTTACTCTTTTTATTCTTTGTTCTGGATCTTTCTTTTCATATTAATTTCTGTTTATGACGTGGCCTTTAGGTGAGATTCAAGCACTTGTCCTTCTTCCCCTGGAGGTGACATTGGCTCAATTTTATTTCTAAAGCTAAGGGCATCTAAAATATCTCCTTAAATCACCTTATCCCAGTTTAATGCTCTGTATCCTTATAGCTTCTAAGATCAGCAGCATATGTCTTGCAGAGTCATCAAATCTAATATTAGCACACAGCCTTGTCTCTCTGATGGTTCCCGCGTAATCATCCTGCATCCATGTGTCATCCAACATGGAACCTTTTGTCAGGTTAGGAAAGTGAAATTCATGAGCTTAGAAACAGAGGGCATCCTTGGGAGACTTGCAGCATGTCAGACTTATGCTTTCTTTTGACAGCTCTTACAGAGGAACTTGTATGGCTTGTTGGGGCCATACAGCATATATAGGTGACTCCTTCTGAGATGCTGTCTGTGACCACTGGTCGATCTATCACCAGAACATTGCCTTTTGGCTGAACTCTCTGAATACTGCCCTGCCTGCTACCACTTCACACTGTGTCATGTTAGCACTTTCTGACATTGTTGCATTGGCCTCCTTTTGCTTGGATGCCACAGTGCAGTCCTGGTAAATGGGAATTTAAGGGAGAAAAATCAAAAGGAGAAAACTCAGCATGGGAATGACAGCACAGTATGATGACCTTTTGGATATCAACTCTCTGTTGAAGACAAAGATTTTTCAAGTATTAAAAACCTGATACCAGGCCAATAAATAATTTATTGCTAGGGTATCACAACTCTGAATTAAGATTCAAGTGAGACAATTATGTCTAAATTCTATTAATGTGTCCTCTGGGAGGACATGCCATTAGTATAAGCTTATTAATAAGTTGAACTTGTAACATACAATAGAATTACAGAATTACTTGAGTAATCAAGAAGATAACAATGACAAAATTACAATGTTATAAGATATGTTATATATATGTAGATATAAAATCTCTCAGTGCATCCCTCAATACATTTCCTCTTCTAAGAGACTTATGTAGTAGAAATTATTATCCCAGTTTTTACAAATGACAAAGACTTGAATTCCTGAGAAGTGACTTTCTTGAGATCATACAGCTAATAAATACAGACCCACATGATCTAACTACAGACTTTTTATATGTCAGTTTGTTTCAAAATATTATTTTAAGGTGTATTGTTTTTGTTTATGTTGCATGTGTTTAACTCTATGAAGCTGTGTTACTTTGCCTTTCTTAAACATGTGATGGTTTAATAAAGAACTGAATATCCAGTAGCAAGGCAAGAGAAAGGACAGGTAGGGTGGGCAGGAAGAGAGAATAAATAGAAGGAGAAATCTAGGAGGAAAGAAGTAGATCAAGAAACAAGAGGAGAGGAGGACACTAGGGACCACCCACCCAGCCTCACAGCCAGCCACTGAGAAAGAGTGAAAGTAAAATTTATAGAAGAGAAAGGTAAAAATCCCAGAGGCAAAAGACAGGATAATTTAAAGAAAAACTGGCAAGAAATAAGTCAAGCTAAGGCCAGGCATTTATAATTAATAATAAATCTTCATTAGGGAGCTGGATGGTGGCCCTCCAAAAGAGTAAAACAACAACAACAACATCAGTTAGTGTTGAATCAGGGAAGCAGAGTGACTATAAGTGATTTGAAGTATAAAATTAATTATAGAAATTGTATTTTTCCCACTGGTAAAAACTAATAAAATCTAAAGAAACCTATTGTCTCTACACTCCTATGAGTGCTTGACACTAGTGTTGATTAGCAAATGTAACTTTTTTAAGGACGTATAGGTGTGTTTTAAAAATTTTGAGCTTTAGCAAGTGCCTGGAATCAGCAAGCAAGATGTGGGTTTGTTTTTTCTCTTTCTGTTTCTTCCTGTCTTTGTGTTTCTCTGACTTCTCCTCTTTCTCTCTGCATAGATTGCATTGTCTCTTCCTGGGATTGGATTCTTTTGCTTTTTGCCATTTGTATTGATGCGGGGGGGGGGGGGAGACTAACACTTAGGTAGATATCAAATTCATGGTTCTTGCCAGTGAGTGAATTGGGGCTATGGATTTGAATGTCAGATTCTAGAAGTCCAGGAGCTCATTAGCTCAGTTTGGATTAAATGTCCAATAAACTGTAACTAGAGAGAAGTAGCAGGAAGACAGAGTTGGTAGTAAGTGAGAAGACCTCTCTAAGAGCACATTTTAACCAGTATGTTGTGACACTACATAAAGAGTAAACTACAGAAATTGATAATAGGAAGCACAGCTATGGGTCACTGTCATATCTTCTGGGTATGTTTTTGCAGGAAGATGGGGAAAGGTGGTTTAATGTTAGGTGTCTCTGGAACTTAGTTGTAAAGCTTTGCTGTTTCCTTTTGAAGCAGGTCTTTCTGAAGCTAACTAGGCAAATGGTGTGGCATGGTTTTGTATTTTTTTAAAAGCAATGCATTCATTTTCAGCAGGATGTAAAACTACCACCAAAAGATTATATTACATCTGGATTTTCATTGTTTTCAAATAATTGTACAATTGTTGCAGAAACATAACCCAATTTTCAGTTGCTCAGTTTATTATTAAGGAAACTGAAGATCAGAGAGATTAAGGGATTATTAATCTCCCCTTTTATTTAATTATATTTTAACCATAATCCCTTATACAAATTGTATAGACCCCCTTGGAATAGGTTTAGAAAAGAAACTGAGAGACCAGGACTTTATTTGACAGACTGAGTTAATCTCCAAATTCTCAGGTGAATTAAGATTAAGTTAAATTATTTCCATGCTATCTTTTTTTTTTTTTAAAACCTTATTTATTTATTTATTTGCCTTGGTGTTTGCCTGGAACTGGAACTACAGACAGTTGTTAGCTGCCATGTGGGTGCTGGGAATCGAACCCGGGTTCTCTGGAAGAGCAGACGGTGCTCTTAACCACTGAGCCACCTCTCCAGCCCCTCCACCCTATCTTTTTTTTTTTTAAAGATTTATTTATTTATTATGCATACAGTTTTACAGAAGAGGGCACCAGACCTCATCATAGATGGTTGTGAGCCACCATGTGGTTTTGCTGGGAATTGAACTCAGGTCCTCTGGAAGAACAGTCAGTGCTCTTAACCTCTGAGCCATCTCTCCAGCCCTCTCCACCCTATCTTAAAATAACTAATTTTCTCACCCCAAAGAGCTTGGATTTAAGCTGGCAGTCTCTTGGTTCTGAGCCTGTGATATCTCTGATTTGAACATATGATGTCTATGCTGAAATTCTTGCAAATGCTGGGGATTTGAGACCAAATGTTAGCCTCAAGTTTGATATTTATTGGCTTTATTTCCCCTTTCTTGTAACTTTCTCTCAACTTTAAAACACTCTGAGATTATTATGTTCATGTGAGTGTTGGAAAAATATCATCACATGACAATAGAGAGAATGATTTGAGCAATTATAATAGTGACTTTCCAGTTCTAGAATATTATACTTTTCTATGTCATATTGGGGCTTTCTAGACCACTGATTTATTTTGTTGTTTTCACCTTTATTCTTTCATTATCTCATGCAAATGTAAAGTAATTTACAATAGAATAAAAAGTTTTCTTAGGTGATAGCGCATTTAACTTTTAGCATCGCAATACTTTTGTGGTGTTCTTATTTCACTGCACATATTAGTATTTATGCACAGTTAAATTCTCTTTTAATATTTCCTGAGACCACATTTTAGTGGTAGAAGCAGAGCAATGTGAAATGAATACTATATGGATATTGAGGCATTTTACATTGGATTGCCTAAGGTAAGACATTTCTTAGTATAATACATTGAAGAAGTATATATCTCATCTTATTCCACAAACTTAAAATTTCTACTACAAGCAGATTTGAAAATAATGATTGTAGATGATAAGGAGGATGTGGAATAGAATTAATAGCATCAAGAACTGAAGTAGCATACACTGATTTTATTTTTTTGTCAGATGTAAAAAAGGAATATTTATACCAAAATAGTATGTATAGATATTCTAATTGATTTTTTGTTTCTTTTTCATAAATTATTGATTATGACTGATAAGCATAGTAAGCAATGTGTCCAAGATCATTTCACTGTGAGCCATTAAAGAAATGAAGGGTGTCAGGCAGGTGTTGCATCTAATATTGTAGCACAGTGGACAAATGCTTGTCTGAACTAGTTTCCTACAGGAATTCAATAAATCTCTTCCTGGTTGAAATATAGTGCAGCTGTTGTAAGCCCGGCACTTTCACCAACACAGCTGTGGCCAAGTGGGAAGTGGGCATGGGTGTAAAGACCCCCAAATTCAGCCTAAGCTTCCAGCAAGAAAGGATGGGAGGGTCGCCAGGGCTCACAAATGCAGACTAATATGTTGTCCCCACCCCTGCCCTCTTATCCCCTGTTTCCTTGGGTGAATGTGGGGGCACCTGCTGCCCCTCCCATCTGGACAATGGTGGGTGTCTGGTGGGGCCTTGTGGTGCCTAAGAGAGGGTGAAGATGAGGTTTTCCTTACCATGTAAATGAATATTTGTCTGATTAAATTAACACAAAAAAGCCCCCCCCACCAAAATATAGTGCAGCTGTTTTCTCATCTCTAATGTTGGAATAAAAAAGCCTACCTATAAAATAGGGAAAATGTATGATTTACTTGAAGATATTTGAAACAGTTTAGTGAAAAGGAAAATAAAAGTTTTTATAGATTTAGAATCCTGGTTCTAGACTAGAGCTCACTTGCTTGTTGTTTCAAAATAGGCTTAAAGCAAGAGAGAGTGTCTTGTGTTATTCCCTCAATATGTGATGCCACAAGGTGACTCTTGCAAGGGTCTTGGAAGCTATGGAGAAGGAAGAGAGTCCTGAAGCAAAGCTGACCCTGGGCAACACCATGTGTGGGGATGGGCCAAATGAATGCAGGCATACTGCTATGCCTGTTGCAAGAGTTTGCATGCTATTGTTCTTTGGTTTTGAGTTCTGTGTAGCTCGGCTGCTCTGCTGCAGCATCTGCTTTCCACTTGAACTTCTTTTGAAAGAAAGTCACACATCATCCCAGTGAAGGTATGAGTTCACTGATCGATTAGAAGAACTGTTGCTGTATCTTATTGCCAGCATATGGTCTGTGAGAGCAACCCTTCTATTATTTGCACAGCTGATGGGTAATATTATGTTAAAACATTACATGTACAATTATGTTCAATTATATAAAATGAATCAATTTTACTTAATGCTTATTCTCTAGGGTCCATGCATCTTTAGTTACAGGAAATTTAGGACAGGGTGGTAGATGGTCCAACACAGTGTTTGTCAGCTAATACATATAAATGTCATGACATGCTACAATATCTAGAATATATCTCTATACATTTTAGTCAAGTGCATAAACTAACTTTTGAAGCTAAAGAACAACTATATCAAACTCTATGTGTCTATTTCTTTCTTTGCTATTATGGCATGCCTTTAGGGCTATGGAGCAAGTGGAATAAAGCCTTAATATGTTCTCCTTTGTACTCATGTCTGTTGTTCTTCCTTAAGGACACAACTTATCCTACATTATGTTCTTGCTCTATGATAGTGTCTTAGTCAGTGTTTCTATTGCTATGAAGAGACCACCATGACCATAGCAACTCTTATAATGGTAAACACTTAATGGAATAGCTTACAGTTTCAAAGATTCAGTTCATTATCATCATGGTAGGTCACAGAGACATGCTGGCAGACATGGTGCTGGAGAAGTACCTGAGAGTTTTGATATGGAAGCAACAGGAAGTGATCTGAGGTATCAGGCTCGGCTTGAGCATATATGAGAAAGTCCACCTTCTCAATGACACACTTTCTCTAACATGACTATACCCATTCCAACAAGGTCACACCTCCTAAAAGTGTCACTCCTTTTGAAGGGCATTTTCTTTCAAACCACCACAGATAGTAGTAACATTTCTGTTTTATTTCTTCACTTAGTTTTCCTGGATCCACAGGTTTTTCTGAGGCCTGACTTACTGGACACTTTGGTGGTTCCAGCAAACCTTGCAGTGGTACACCATATCATGTTATTTACAGCTTGTCCTTTGAAGAATACTCTTGGTTTAAGATTCCATTAGGGGATGAAGATATTTATTAAAAATGTACACAGTGGGACAGAGGTACCCCTCTTCTCCAGCCCTTTCCTCCTACTGTCTTCTGTAAAAGAGAGGATTTCTCACCTATAGGCTGTCTTGCTAGGGACTCAATCTTTGCTTTTAATGCCATTTCTCATAAGACAGTCTCATCTGTGAGACTTATGTATCATTATTATTAACTCTTACACACCTTTGAGACTCTCCTGGGAGCATCATACTGCTAAAAACACCTTTTTCCTGCCTTTAGATTTGTAAAGTTATGTTTGTTTCTCAGCAGAGAACTTTTCAAGTTTATATTGTTAATGAAGTGTAACAGAGAAGCCTAGATATGTTCAGGCTTGCTATACATGCCTGAACCCTGGGCTGTGAGAACCGGTTCACTTCCCCTGAAGGTCTGTCTTTAGTCTCCTGCCATCTCCATGGTCCTGCCTGCTGCAGCATCAGGGGTAGAACCACTTTAAGCAAAGTTAATTCCACCCTTCCTTCCCTTTTATAAACTATACCACATTCTCTGTGTAAGAAAGTCCTACTGAGGGACTGGAGAGATGACTCAGCCATTAAGTGTAGTGGGAAATTAGAGGTTACACATGTGAACAGGTTGTGTCAGAGTGTTGGAGCCGAGCAGTGCATGGTCAACTGGAAAGTGCTTCAGAAGTAAAGCCCCCGTATGAAAGAGGTGGAAGAGGAAGCTGGGCTGGGACGCAGTTCCGGGATCGTAGTGGCTCAGGCAGTTGGAAAACTCTCCAGCTCGCTGCTTCCCCCTTTTCTCCCTTTTAACAAAACCCTGGTCTGTAAGTTACATTTGGATAATAAATATTACTTAATATATATCTCACGGCGGGTCAGTACTGTAATAATTGGCACCTGAATGCCGGGCTAATTCCACAAACTCACTGGGTTCCTCACTCACAGATGGACCCAGCTGGTCTGAGCAGCCAGTTTGGTTTCCATCTGTGCACCAGTCTCCTGCACACAGCCAGGAATGAATTTGCACATGGCAGATCTCCTGAGAGACTGATTAAGACAGTTCTGGTGGTACATACCCAGTAGGATTTGTTGAAAGAAACAAAGACTCGTCCGGCCGAATTGCCACCTCGTTTCGTGCACCATTGCTGCCATTGCTGGTCGCAACTGCGAAATCTGCTGGCCATAAGTACTCATTACATCTGAGCATATTTTTTTTCTTTTCTACAGTGTCTGACCAGATAAATGGTCAGAATTTTATTCACTTTTTCACAATGGTAATAAAGGATTATTTTCAGGATTATGCATTTGGAGGCTATCTCAACCCAGGAGTTCTTTTGCTTTTGGTGTGATAATGTACTTTATGCCTACCTATTTTAATGGATCCCAACATAGGGCATGTGAGGCTAAGATGTCTGGCATGGATGAACATGTTAAGACAATCAACAAACTCATTGCTTCCATAAAAGAGAGGTCCACATTGATCAGAGAGGAATGCAGAGCTCATATTGATGAAAATTTTAGAAAACTGGATGAAATTTTTTTTAAACTTTATTTATTTATTTGCCTTGGTGTTTACCTGGAACTGGAACTACAGACAGTTGTTAGCTGCCATGTGGGTGCTGGGAATCAAACCCGGGTCCTCTGGAGGAGCAGACGATGCTCTTAACAACTAAGCCATCTCTCCAGCCCCTGGATGAAAAATTAAAAAAAAATGGATGAAAATTTTGTTAGAGAGGAATGCAGAGCTCATATTGATGAAAATTTTAGGAAATTAGATGAAAAAATTTTAAAAAATGGATGAAAATTTTAGGATAATGGATGAAAACTCTAAGATATTTGAACAGAAAATAGTAGAATGGGTAGATGTGGAGACTGGGAGGATTTTCCACTCTATGAAATTGTTGGAGAGGTCATTTATAGAAGACCTTAAAACACTGGAAAAGACCATTACTACTAGGTTGCAAGATCATGAGGCTCGCTTGGAGATTTTAGGAAAGGATTTTGAGGCAACACCTGCTCAAGATAACCCAGATCCCCCTCTTAAAAGGTGCTACTGCAGGGAAGGTTCTTTACCTAGAGTGGTTACGATGAGGAGATTACCCCCCACCCCTCCAACTCTATTCCCAATTGTGGCAGAGACCAAAAGACCACAATCACGTGGAAGGGCTTCTGACAATGTGGGATACAATTATGAACCTATACTCATGAAGTATCTGAAATCAATAAAGGAAGTCGTAGTTACATATGGTGTACAATCATCTTTTGTTAAACAATCCACAAACTCATTGTCAGCACAGAATTGGGTAATTCCTAATGACTGGAAAAATTTAGCAACTGCAGTGTTGAACAATGGCCAAAGCTTGCAGTGGAGGAATTGGTTTAGGGAAGAGGCTAAGGCCTTGGAATTTTGAGAACAAACTGGGAATGTTACCGTCTCCAAGGACCAAATCCTTGGGGAAGGCCAGTTTTGATGTATCAGTTCAGGCTACTTATGATGATCATGCTCTGTTGCTGTGCCGTACTGCTGCCTTAAATGCTTGGGAAAAGGTCTTGGACCCAGGACAGAGAATTGAGTCCTATACTCAGAATAAACAAGGGCCAAAGGAGCCTTATACAAACTTCTTACAAAGGTTGAATCAGGCTGTAAATAGAGCAGTGTCAGATTCAGAAGTTGGGAAACAATTGATACTCTTTTTGGCTTTCGATAATGCTAATATGACATGTAAGAAATTGATCATGCAATTAAAGATCAGAGGTGAATCCATAGAGGAATGGATTCAACTTGCAGTTAATGTTGAATATCTACACACTGATGAACAGAATTGGGTAGGACAAGCCATTGCTAACGTTAAAATGAGGAATCAAAGCATTATTTGTTTCAATTGTGGTAAGCCAGGCCATATAAAGGGAAATTGTAGGCAAAGCATACACGGGAACTTTTCTAGTCCCAGGAGTGACTTAAACAGAAGGCCATTACCTCCTGGACAATGTAGAAGATGTAACAAAGGCAGACATTAGACAAATGAATGTAGATCTATAAGAGATAAAGATGGCAAGCTTTTAACATTGGGAAACATAACTCAGGGCTTCCCCCGGGAAGCCCCCAAGAATCAGACCTCCAAGCCAAAAAGGGTTCAGTCATATCCAGTCACAGCGGAAGAGCAGTGTCATCAGGATGAGTAACAAATTCCAAGCCTAAAACAGTAGACCAGGTGACCATAGACAATAGATCACCCTTACAAGAGAAGTTGATGGTATCCAGTAAACCAATAAAATGCATATTTTGGCAGACCTCCATAAATGAACAAAGACCAAAGTTGACAATAAGAATAGACAATATTTTTATGCAGGGCTTAGTCGACATGGGGGCTGATGTTTTGATCACAACTCAGCAGGCCTGGCACCCCAGGTGGCCTCTGAAGGAGGTGGATGTTCAATTTTTAGGTATTGGGACATTGTCTCAGGTAAAACAGAGTATGAGATGACTAGAATACATAGGACCAGAGGACAAAGAGGAAGATTGAAGCCATACATGACCAACATAGCAGTGAACTTATGGGGTCATGATCTCCTACAACAATGGAACACTCAAATTAAGATTCCTCCAGGCCTAAATACTAGCCAAATAACTAATTGTGGCCTTGAAAGTAATACCCCTAGTGGGTATGTAAAACAGCCGTCGGTCATTTAGGTTGCACAAAGATGCAGTCTAAAAGCTGCAAGCACCCCAAAGACACTAACAGCCCTGCCTTTGAAATGGTTGACAGACAAACCTATTTGGGTTCAACAATGGCCTTTGACAGAGGAGAAATTGCTAGCCCTAGAACAATTGGTGCAGGAACAGTTACAAGCTCAACATATTGAAGAATCGACCAGCCCATGGAATTCCCCTGTATTTGTGGTCAAGAAGAAGTCTGGGAAATGGAGAATGGTGACGGATTTAAGAGCAATTGATAAGGTGATTCAGCCCATGGGCACCCTACAATCTGGTATACCTTTACCTTCTTTGCTACCTAAAGGATGGCCTATAATAGTTATTGATCTGAAGGACTGTTTTTTTACAATACCTCTACAAGAACAAGACAAGGAAAAGTTTGCTTTCACTGTACCTACCCTTAATAATGCATACCTGGTAAAAAGGTACCAATGGAGGGTCCTTCCACAAGGGGTATTGAATAGCCCACCCTATGCCAATATTTTGTTCATCAGCCATTACAAGTGATATGAAAACAATTCCCACAATCTATCATTTACCATTATATGGATGATATATTGTTAGTGGACCCAGACGTAAACACCTTAGAAAGATTGTTTGAGGAATTGAAGAAGGTGTTGCCTGATTGGGGACTTCACATTGCCCCTGAAAAGATACAAAGAGGGGATCCTATCAATTATTTGGGATATAAAATAGGCTTGCAAACAATTAGACCTCAGAAGGTACAACTTAAGAGGGACAGATTGAAGACAATTAATGATTTCCATAAGCTATTGGGGGATATCGCCCACATATGTCTGGTTATTGGTATTAAAAACTATGAACTGGTTCATTTGTTCAAAACTTTAGATGGAAATAAGGATCTGAATAGGCCCAGGGAATTCTCTGTTGAAGCCGAGAAAGAATTAGCATTGTTGGAAAAGAGATTACAAGAAGCACATGTTAACCATACAGACCCAGACCGCGACTGCATCCTGGTTATTTTGCCTTCTGAATATTCCCCTACAGGAGTCATAATGCAAAGGGAAAATATTATATTAGAATGGATATTTCTGCCACATAGACCAAGTAAAAAACTAAAAACATATATTAAAAAGGTTTCAGATTTGATTTTCAAAGGAGAATTCAGGCTTCGACAATTGACTGGAAAGAATCCGGCAGAAATTGTTGTACCTTTGACCAGTGAGGAAATTGATCAATTATGGGCAGAACCTTGGCAAAAGGCCTGTAGTGGGTTTCTGGGGGAGATTAATAATAAATATCCCTGAAGCAAAAAGATTCAATTTATAAAGAAGACTTATTGGATTTTCCCCCGTGTGGTACAGGATAAACCTATTTCTGGAGCCCCTACATTTTTTACTGATGCAAATAAAACAGGAATGGCTGGTTATAAATCAGAAAACTTCAGTAAGGTGACATAGAGTCCTTATGATTTTGTTCAGAAGGCAGAACTGTATGCCGGTATTATGGTGTTATTGGATTTTACTGGACCTCTTAACCTGATAACTGACTCTCACTATGCACAAGGAGTTGTATTTCATATTGAAACTGCTGACTTCATTCCTTATGATACAGAATTAACCTTCTTGTTTGTACAGCTACAGGATATCATCAGAAATAGAACACATCTTATGTATATAACACATATCAGGGCTCATTCAGGCCTTCCTGGCCCTTTAGCACAGGGTAATGATGAGATTGATCGGTTATTGATAGGGAATGTGGTAGAAGTCTCAGAATTTCACAAGAAGCATCATGTAAATATCAAGGGATTAAAGAAGAGTTTTCCCATCACTTGGCATCAAGCCAAGGACATTTTGCGGAAGTGTGACAAGTGTTCCCTTTACAATCAACCATCCTTGCCTGCTGGGAGTAATCCTAAGGGTACTAGGAGCAATGAGATTTGGCAGATGGACGCGTTTTACTTCCCAGAATTCGATAAGATGGAATATGTTCATTATACCATTGACACCTACTCAGGAATTCAGTGGGCTACCACCCTGAGTTCTGAAAATGCTAATGCAATACTCACACACTTTTGGATGCCTTGGCCATATTGGGAATTCCTGATCAAATTAATACTGACAATGCTCCAGCATATGTTTCCCAGAAAATGAAGCAGATTTTTGGATATTATGAGATAAAGCATGTTACTGGGATACCACACAACCCCACTGGACAAGAGGTTGTGGAAAGATCCCATTGCACCTTGAAAGAGATGCTTCATAAGCAGAAAGGTGGTATGAAAAAACCTAGGGAGAGATTACATAGTGCCTTGTTGACATTAAACTTTCTTAATGCTGATGAGAAAGGAACTTCAGCTGCAGAGAAATACTGGGTAATAGAAAGGACTTCTGAGTTGAATCAACCTGTTTATTTTAAGGATGTACTAACTTCAGAATGGAAGCCAGGGCATGTGCTTTGTTGGGGTAGGGGTTTTGCTTTTGTTTCCACAGGAAAAGAGAAAATATGGGTACCAACAAGATTGGTAAAGAACCGGATTGAAAAGGAGAACCCTCCTGAGGAGGATTAATGGCTCGTCTGCTGATAAGACAATTGGATATGTGGTAAGGAACATTTACTTAATTAAGCTGGGGCAGGGTCTTAATTTTGTTTCTACAGAAGAATGGATACAACCCTCTTCACAAAGCTAAAAGGATGCTGAATGTTCAGACTTTTGAAACGTTAAAAGGACTACAGGGAATTACAAGGACACCTGACACTGACAGGCACTAAGGGTAATTTCTCTATTCTCACAACTGTACATCTATATCTAATGATTATGTATTTATATATATAAAGGAGGTCCTGGTTTGGTAACAAAAAAGTCTGGCTTTGGAGGTGGAGCAAGTGGCTTTCTCCCTTTCTAAACCCAAGTGTATTTGTTAATGAAACTTTAAAAACTCTGTCTCACATCAGAAAAGCCACCTGAAGTGGGACAGAAAATAGATGAAATATATAGGGACCAATCTTATCTCACTTTTATTTTAAATTTTAAATCTTATTTCTTTCTGCGTTTTTTACTCTCTTACTCTAGAAATCTTTTCTGTACACAATACTTTCTGATGGTTCAATATCTTCAGTTGATAATATCCATTGTATCCTTCAATATTAAAAAAATTTCTCCTACCAGCACTCTCCAAGGCATCCAGAAGGAAGATGGCGCCCCCACCGATGAAAAAAAAACACCATTGAGACAGAGTTAAGATTTGCCACCTAACTATATGTCACTCAGTGATCACTTTTGAGGTACAGACCAATCAGGACAGTCATAAGATAGTTTCATATCATATCTTTAGTAAATATTTCAGATGGACTTACTCAGTACGGTGAGAATGTTTACATATGTTTATATGTTTATGGAATGGTTATATGTGTTTATAGTTACTTAATTAGGACTTAATGATTGTTTTAGTTTTACAGGACCCCCACAGAGATAACCACAGGCCAGCATGTGTTTATAGCTACTTAATTAGGACTTAATCATTGTTTTAGTTTTACAGGACCCCACAGAGATACCATCGCCCACAGGCCAGCATGAAGCAACTTTATGAGAGAACTACGTCCCTTTCCCGATGAGTTGGTCATTCAAGGGAGGGTAATGGTCAATTATCATTTTGAAACGATGATTATAAGTTAATCTTGGGTAGAGGATAGAATGATATTATAGATAGATAGATAGATAGATAGAGAGAGAGAGAGAGAGAAGGGAATAGATAGGAGATCATTATACTTGCAAACAACTATTAACCAAAGGATGAATGAAAAATGAATTGACATGGTATAATTGTTTGTATATTGATACAAATGGGAAATCAATCTATATGTATGATTGGGATAATATATACTTTGATACAAAGCTGAATGTACAATTGCCTTAATTTGCACGTGTCTACCTCTGTTTAAAATATTTTGCATATTGATGTGTATTAAGTGCATAGCCATTTCCATAATGCAATTTCTACCTCTAATTATTTATGCTAGTCATTACATTTGTTGTAATATATACACAAGTTGTTTTATATAACTCTGTTCAGATATATTTTTATATATATAATGTTATATAGTTAGGATTTTGTTGTCATTTGATACAAAATGTGTATTTTGGTCAATATTCATAAGATTGTTATACTTGAAATTATTTGGAGGAGCTGTACACTCATTTTTGGAATGCCTATTTTTACAATGTTAGCTTCACTTTCTTGGTTGATTGGGATTACAGATTATGGTTACTCAGATTTGCCACCTAACAGTCAGAATACTCAGGCTTTTCAGAAACATGTTAGAATACACCTAATAGATAGGTGTCTTCAACCACTTCATAGACCAAGAGAATATGGCATTCAAGATTTTGTTATCTCAAATTTGACCTTAGAGACATGACAACTCCTGGCATCACTGTTCCTTTCTCAAGCTGGTGTTGAGCATCACAGACATCTTACAAAGAGATTGTCTTGTTTGGCAAATAATGGCCTGAGGGGCAAAGGACTGCACTTGCCCCGACTGTTGTCAGTGTGCTCACTGTCCGAAATGGACAATCAGGATGAAGGATAGCAACTGTTGAAGCCTGCCTAGACAGGATAAGACAGTCCTACCAAAAAATACCCTGCTTCTGTGGAGACTTGTCAGATATCATAGGCCAGTAGCCACAAGGATGGATGCTCCCGTTGTACAGAGAAGTGGTGGATGACTGTCCAGGTAGTTAACTGTCATTGTCTTCTCCTAAATTCTGGAAGTTACTTCATGCTTCCAACTTCAGGTATATATTATCCTTCTCAGGTCTTGATGGTGTTGAAGATTAGATAGTTGAGGTGGTTATTACTTCACATTTCAGCAAAGACACTCAGGTGTTAGAACTTTATTGTTTCAAATAAACAGCCTTAAAGCAATCCCTGTGCATTTTCTCATATCAACATTTTAGATATTAAATTGCACTTTGTAGTTGTTGTTTGTTAGCAGTAGTTTGACCTCACTTATATTAGTACCTTTCTCTTCCCCAGACACTGTCTTATGATGATCCCTAAAATATGTAGTTTTATACATAGTTTAGAACCTTCCTATTTAGAAAAAAGGGGGAGATGTAGCGGGAAATCAGAAGCTACACATGTGAACGGGTTGTGTCAGAGTGCTGGAGCCGAGTGGGGCGTGGTCAACTGGAAAGAGCTTTGGAAGTAAAGCCCCCAGATTAGGGAAGGTGGAAAAGGAAGCCGAGCTCTCGTGTAGTTCCTGGACTGGTGGCGGACTGGGCGGTTGGAAAACCCTCTTGCATGCTGCTTCCCCCTTTTCTCCCTTTTAACAAAACCCTGGTTTGTAAGTTATATTTGGATAATAAATATTACTTAATATATAAGTACTGTAATAATTAAGAGTACTGACTGTTCTTCCGGAGGACTTGAATTTGATTTCCAGCATCCACATGGCAGCTAACAACTGTCTCTGATTCCAAGATCTGACACCCTTACACAGTTAAAACAACAATTCATATAAAATAAAATTTTAAAAAAGACACCTTTAACAGAAAAGAAAAAAGTTTTACTGAGGGAGCAGGACCATGGAGGGATGGAGAGCCTGAACTTTGGGAGCAAACGTATTTGAATTATTCTTTCATGTTTATTATATACTTTTGGCCAAGTTCCCCTTTTGCTTTCTTAAGTTTTAAAAATACATATACATGTGTAAGAACACACACACACACACACACACACACACACACACACACACACACACACACACACGCGTGCGCACACAGCGGCTGTTTGAAAGAAAATGGTCCCTAAAGGGAGTGGCAATATTAGAATGTGTGGCCTTGTTAGAGAAAGTGTGTCACTGTGAGAGTAGGCTTGTGTTCTCTTATGCCCAAGTGTCTCAAACTACTCCCTGTTGCCTGAAAGATGAACTCTCAGCTACTTTTCATGTCTGCCTATATGCTACCACTTCCACTATGATGATAATAGACTGAACTTTTGAACTGTAAGTGCACCACTGTAATTAAATGTTTTCATTTGTATGAGTTACTATGGTCAATATCTCTTTATAGTAATAGAAACCCTAACACACACACACACACACACACACACACACACACACACACTGTTAGTGCTTAGAGAAGTTTGCACAAGTTTTTTCCCTTTTTTTGAACCCCAGTCTCTTCACTTATAAAACAAACACCCAATTTTACCCACAAAATGTGGAAATTAAATGAGACAGTCAAAAGAACTCAGGGAATGGTAGCTAGTATTGTGATAGAAATGAAATTAATTCAGAGCAAGAATTTATTTATTAAATAATACATTATGCTAATGATGATAGCTAACCTTTATTAAACAAGTGCATGAGCCTTGCTCATTATGTTTATGTTCTATATAATTTACATCCTAGAATTTTTGTAATTATCCTCCAGTTCATGTACTCTGTAATATGAAACCAGCCCTAGCTCAGACAGGAGAGCAATACAGGCAAGAATTCAGATACAGCTCTACCCTCGCCTCTCGTGTGGCTGTAGATCATGTGTTAATCCTTTATGTGCTATAGTTTCCTTGTTTGCTGGTGAGAATGATAACACATCCCATGTAAGGAGATAGTAAAGGTGAAATAGCCCAGTATGTGGTCTTCCCCCAGTAGTATTTCAGGGGTCTGCGAGTTCACTGCTGCATCGTTCATGATTCAGATTCATCTCCAAGAAGAATCATTTGGGCCATTGTCTGACTGGTCTTCCTGAGGTGAGACTTACATTGATGAACTCTTCCAATTGTAAATGTCTATCATTTAGGTGATTATAGTGGAATGTTTGTGGAGAATCTCAGTCAAGGTGTTCATGGTACTCTTAGCCAATTCTTGATGGGTGCCAAGTTTCAAGGGCTTCTTATCATCCTTGGAGGTGTCTGTGGGAATTATCCTTGAAGCAGGCTGATGATGGTTGCGCTGTTTGTAAATTAAACACAAGCTTAACTTCTAAAGTCACCATTTTTTTTCTAAAGGAAGACAACCCTTATGTTTTTCTTGGGGGTACATACCAACTTGGTTAATATTTTTCTCAGAACCTTTCTTGCTTTGTGGCTTATAACATTTCTAGTTTCCTTTGAGAAAGGTTCAACCTTTCTTAGGTAGAAAGACTATGAGTAGTGGCCACGAGGAGAGGTACTGGGTCTTAAAGAAGCTAGAGTAGCCAAAAAGTGCTGCCACATGAAGATGTCTGGATGAAGTCCTCAGAGCAATTGGAAAGCTTTCTGTAGACCAAAGAGAGGGATATACTCATGCCAAGTGGAAGGGAAGCACAGGTTGAATGAAAAGTCAGGGTGGAAAGTCAAGACTCAGAAGAGACTTCCCCAGAAATGTCAGAAAGGGGTAAGGTATGATGAAAGGGGCGGGGTATTCCTTTCCTCACTTTTATGATGTCAGAGAAGAGTGACATTGGGTAGAGGTCAGGCAGAAAGTATCCACAAAGCATAAATTCTAAGCGCCTTTACCACACACCAGTAAGGGGAGGAGGGAAAGAGAGAGACAGAATTGAGCCTGGCTACAAGCCTTGCTTTGAATGTTTGATCACAGTTTTGAGAAATTGTTTCTCCCACAGGTTACACAGAGATGTTGTTCCTTTTCCCTTCACTTTTAAGTTGAAGTGATGAGAAATGAAGTGATGAGAAAATGGTCTGTTTGAAAAGGGATTTGATGGCACATATGATGGTTTACATTTTGGTGGAAAGATTTCTTCCCTGGGAATTGTACTTAAAGAAACCAGGAAATAAAGCAACAAGGTTTTATGCAGTATGGTATTTGTTGCAACACTGTCTCTCTTAGAGATGATCTGAAAAGTGTCTAAAGGTCTGATATCAGGAAAGCAGGAGATCTGTTAAGTTCATCAAATCAATGAGCCATTGTGTAACCATCCTGAGTGATGGTAACTGGAAACTTTATAACAGTGGGAAACATTGTAAATATAATGTCATATAATAAAGTGCTTGTGACATAAAATGAAAGAAAACTTACAAATAAGGTTATTGAAGCCTCATCCACATCATTTATATGTAACGATTAGAAAAGTGAAAATAGAAAGCTTGGTAGTTCTGTAATGTAGATAGTTCTCTCTCTCTTTCTCCCTGGTTTCTTGAGATGGAATCTCTCTGTGTAGCTTTGGGTGCCCCAGTCTGTAGACCATGCTGAACTCAGATATTCACCTGCCAGTGACTCCCAAGTGCTGGGATTAAAGACATGCACCACCATCACCTGACCAAGAAAGTAATGTTCTTTGATATAATGCCTGAGCAACAACCAAAGAAATTTGGGGGCAACACTGAAGAGGTTGTGGAGATGAGAGATGTAAATTAAAGCTTTTAGTTATTTTTAGTTTTCAATCAAGGCAACATAAGTGAGGTTTTGTTTACTGAGTTCAGTAACTCTTTGCTCTTCTGAAAAAAGCTGGGTTACTGCTAGGAGCACAGAAATAAAAAATCTTTTAAAGAAGTCAAGGCAATATTTGTGTTTAAAGGCACTTACTGCAAAACAATAGTAATTCTATCTAGGTCAATAAATGAGATTCCAACAGGAAAAATGATTGTTGTCCTTGGAGATGCCAGTGTGAATACAGGGTCTTCTGGGTTGACAACTTTTTCTGAGATTAGTCCAAGGATTGAACCTGAATGTTTGTTCTTGAACATCTTCAAAATACACCGAACCTGTCACTGGTTTGATATATGCAGAAATTATTCCTGTAATTTTGCTAATTCTAGTTTTCATTATCAGTAGAGGGCTGAGGTAGAAATATCTCTCTGCACTAACAATGCAGCAGCTCAGGACACAGAGGACTAGGCCTGAGGGATCCCTTTAAGAAGCACAAGGCAGGAAGTGCAGCCAGATGGAGAAGCAAATATGAGAGGTGAGAGAAACTCTCTCCTGGGAGAGATCAGCACAGGTCACTCCAGGCAAGCCCCGACAGAGAGGTTGCTTGGTTCCTCTCTATCTCCCCAGGGCACAGATTATGCTTGAAGTAGCCTATACTGAGCCCAAGAAAGCTTAGTGTCTGACTTCTTGGAGTTTTGTCTCCAGAGACTCCTGTGTTGGAGGCATCCACCTCCATGCTGTTTAAAAGATATACAGGAGCTCATTAATCTATGTGATCCTTTTCTTTCCCATCAGAACAGAGAAGAGCAGACCCTAGAAATTCTTTTGTTTCATCAGCTTCTGTTTTTTAAAAGAACTGCTCCTCTTTCCTTCTCCCCATCCCTCTTCTTCAGGGTGCTTTCTTTTCCCCTTTTTCTTCTTCCCTCATTTGTGTATCACATGAAAAAGTCTGTGTGGTTGGGGAGAGGAGAGATAAAAACCAAAACAGAAACCCAAATGGAAGCTTTTTCTCTTTTGTTTTGTGGACACAGCACAGGTTTCAAACGAGCCAGTTTCACCTCCTGGCTCAAGGCTGCTTGTCTGTGGCCAGGTTTTGATGCCAACCTGACAGTCACTAGTAAGGATTGGCCTCTCTAGTTGGGTCTTATGATTAAAAGAATGATTTAGGGAAGAGCAGCAGAGGTTTAATGTCATTATATAGGATCTTGCCAGTGTTTAAAACAGAAAGAGATGGTGGAGATATGTTCAATTCTAGAAGAAGCATCATAGGGCTCAAGGAGCAGTTCCATGTCCTAGAATGAGACAGGATGATGTGAAGTTAGGGGGTAGGAGAGAGGAGGGAGCAGAAAGGCTAATGAGTTAGGATCAAAGACATGAGCTTCAGAAACATATACTCATAGGGTGAACTGAGGAGAAATGGAATTAGAAATATTAAACAAGTATTTCTGTTTGTAGTACATCAATTCATTGGCCCAAGAAATCGGGAAGGAACCCATAACTGTCTGTCTCTCCATGTATAAGGTCATGTGAGCTAAGACCTCCTTTAAAATTATGGATGATCTAAAGTGGCTATGCACATAGAAATCTGAGGAATGGGAATGTCTCCTTTTTAAAAAAATCTAGCTATTTCTCCCTCTTCTTTCCCTCCCTCCTCATTGTCCCTGAACCTGTTGCCTTCTCTCTTTATCCTCTCTTCCTCTCTTTCTAAGTTTTTATTCTTACCTCATATAGACATTCACAAGTGAGAGTAAGGTCACCCTTAGGTGAGAGGTCAGAGTTCTGTCAGGAGAGATGAAGGAATTTTTTATTTTTTTACATTTTTGTAACTTTATTGTGAATAAAGTCATTTTTTATTCATATATCCCCTTGTTCAAACTCCCTTCCCCTCCGATCCCCCCCCAGTCAATCTTTCTTCTCCCAACCACTTTATCTCCTCCCCGGCAAGGGCAGGAGGTCCCAAGGTCCCAAGGTGGCTTAGTTCAGCATCCACTCCAGGCAGATCCCGTTTCCTCACCCAAAAATCAAGACTGAGTCAGGTCTTCCTCTGGAGGGAATGTGCTCCAAGGTGCCAGTCCAAGGTGCCTCAGATCACAAGATGTTCAGTGGTTGTAGTTTACAGCATGGACATGCTTTGCTTTTTGCTTTTTTTGTTTATAGTCCACTATTGAGTGAGTACATCCCCTGCTTATCGTTCTGGGTTTGTGATAACTTGCTCAGGTGGATATTCCCCAAATCCATCCATTTGCCTGCAAATTTTAGGAAATGATTTTTTCTTACTGCTGAGTAGTAAGTACTCCATTGTGTAGATGTATCCTAGTTTGATAATCCATTCTTCAGTTAACAGGCATACAGGTTGTTTCCAGGTTCTCACGATGAACATTATAGAGCAAATGCCTTTGGAGTGAGAATGTGCATCTATAGGGTATATGCCCAGTAGTGGTATTGCTGGATCCTTGGGGAGATTGGTTCCCAGTTTGCTGAGAAGCCACCATACTGCATTTCAGAGAGGCTGAACAAGCTTACACTCCCACCAACAATGGAGAAGTGTTCACCTTGCTCTGCAACCTCTCCAGCATAGGTGGTTTTCTGTGTCTTTTATCTTAACCAATCTGACAGGTGTCAGGTGACATCTCAAAACTGTTTTGATTTGCATTTCTCTGATGGCTAAAGATATTGAGCACTTTTTCAAATGCCTTTCAGCCATTTGTAATTCCTCTGTAGAGGATTCCCTTTTTAGATCTGAACCCCATTTTTTGATTGGGTTATTCAAGGTTTTGGACTAGTTACTTGAGTTCTCTATATATTTAAAAATCAGTCCTCTGTCACTTATAGGGTTGGTCAAAATCTTTTCCCATTCTGTAGGCTGTCGTTTTGTCCTATTGACTGTGTCCTTGGCTTTACAGAAGCTTCTCAGTTTCAGGAGGTCCCACTTATTGATTGTTGTTCTTAGTGTCTGTGCTACTGCTCTTATATTTAGGAAGTGTTCGCCTGTGCCAATTCGTTGGAGGGTATTTGCCACCTTCTTTTTTATCAAGTTCAGTGAGGCTGGGTTTATGTTCAGGTCTTTGATCCACTTGGATTTCAGTTTTGTGCATGGTAATAGGCTTGGATCTATTTGCATTTTTCTATACACTACCATCCAGCTGTGCCAACACCATTTGTAAAAGATAATTGTCTTTTCTCCATTGAATATTTTGGGCCTCTTTATCAAATATCAGTTGTTCATAGGTTTTTGGGTTAGTGCTTGGATCCTCAATTTGATTCCATTGATCCACAGCTCTGTTTTTATGCCAGTACCAGGCTGTTTTAATTACTGTAGCTCTATAGTATAACTTGAAGTCAAGGATGGTGATGCCTTCTGAGGTTCTTTTGTTGAGCAGAATTGTTTTGGCAGTCCTGGATTTCCTGTTATTCCAAATGAAATTGAGTATTGTTCTTTCAAGGTCTATAAAAAATTGTGTTGGGAGTTTGATGGGGAGTACATTGAATCTTTAGATTGCTTTTGGTAGAATTTCCATTTTTACTATGTTGATCCTACCTATTCAGGAACATGGGTGATCTTTCCATTTTCTGATATCCTCTTCAACTTCTTTCTTCAGTGATTTAAAGTTTTTGTCAAATAGATCTGTTATTTGTTTGGTTATATTTACACTAAGGTATTTAATGTTATTTGCAGCTAATATAAAGAGTGATGCTTCCCTTATTTCTTTTTCAGTCTTTAGTGTATAGGAGGACTACTGACTTCTTTGATCTAATCTTGTATCCTGCTAGATTGATGAAGATGTTTATCAGCTGTAGAAGTTCCCTGGTAGAATTTTGTGGTCACTTATGTATACAATTATATTATCTGCAAATGGAGATAGTTTCATTTCCTTTTTTCCAATTTGTATTCCCTTAATCTTCTATTGTTCTCTTATTGCTTTAGCTAAAACATCTAGAATTATGTTAAATAGAAAAGGGAAGAGGGGACAGCCTTGTCTCATTGCTAATTTTAGTTGGTTTGCTTTAAGTTTTTCTTCATTAAGTTTGATGTTGGCTGTCAGCTTCTTATAAATTGCCTATATTATATTTATATATTTTCCCTGTATTCCTGATCTCTCCAGGACTTTTATCTTAAAGGAGTGTTGGATTTTGTCAAAGACTTTTTCAGCATCTAAGGATGTGATCATGTGTTTTTTTCTTTCAGTTTGTTTATATGATGGATGCCATTTCAGTTTTTCGTGTGTTGGACCATCCCTGCATTTCTGGGATGAAGCCTACTTGTTTGTGGTGGATGATATTTTTAATATATTATTGTATACTGTTTGCTAAAATTTTGTTGAGAATTTTGGCATCAATATTCATGAGGGAAATTGGTCTATAATTCACCTTCTGTGTTGTTTCTTTGAGTTGCTAGGATATTAGGGTAATTGTGGCCTCATATAAAGAATTTGGCAATATTCTTTCAGTTTCTACTGTGTGACATAGTTTGAAGAGTAATAGTAGTAATAATTCTTTAAATGTCTGGTAGAATTCTACACTAAAATCATCTGGACCTGTGCTTTTTTTACTTGGGAGGCTTTTAATGACAGCTTCAATTTCCTTTAGTGTTATAGGTCTGTTTAGGTAATTAATCTGGTCTTCATTTAATTTTGACAAATGGTACCTATCTAAAAAGCTGTAATTTCTTCTAGGTTTTCTATTTTTGTGGAGTATAGATTTTTAAAGTATGACCTGATAATTCTCTGGATTTTCTAGGGGTCTATTGTTATGTCCCCTTTTCATTTCTGATATTGTTGATTTGGATACTCTCTATCTCTGCTTTTTGGTTAGATTGGGTAAGGTTTATCTATCATGTTGACTTTCTCAAAGAACCAACTCTTCGATACATTGATTCTTCATATTGTTCTTTTTGTTTCAGTTTTGTTGATTTCAGCTCTAAGTTTGATTATTTCCTGCCATCAACTCATTCTAGGTGAGTTTGCTTCAAATTGTTCTAAGGCTTTTAGCTGTGCTGTTAATTCTCTAGTGTGGGATTTCTCTAGGCTTTTTATATAGGCATCTAGTGCTATGAATTTTCCTCTTAAGACTGTTTTCATTGTGTCCCACAAGTTTGGGTATTTTGGGATTCATTTTTGTTAAATTCTAGAAAGACTAATTTCTTTCTTAATTTCTTCTTTGACCCAGAGGTGATTCAGTTGAGTGATGTTTAGTTTCAATGAGGTAGTAGGGTTTCTGTGATTTTTGATGTTGTTGAACTCTAACTTTAGGCCCTGGTGGTCCAATTTGATACAAGGGATTATTTCCATTTTTTGTATCTATTAATGTTTGCTTTATGACTAGTTGTGAGGTCAATTTTAGAGAAAGTTCCATGTGGTACTGAGAAATATATACATTCCTTTGTGTTTGGGTGGAAGCTTCTATAAATATCTATTAAATCTATTTGCATCATAACCTCTGCTAGAATCCTTATTTCTCTGTTGAGTCTCTGGTTGACCTATCCAAGGGTAAACGTGGGATATTAAAGTCTCTCACTCTTAGGTTGTGAGATTTGATGTGGGATTTGAGCTTTAGTAGTATTTCTTTTACATAGATAGGTGCCTTTATATTAGGGGCAAAAATATTCAGGATTGAAATCTCCTCCTGACCAATTTTTCCTGTGATGAATAAGTAATGTCCATCTTGGTCTCTTTTAAGTGATTTTAGTTTAAAGTCTACATTGTTAGATATTAGGATGGTATCACCAGCTTTTTTCCTAGGGTCATATTGATTGGAAAATATTTTCCCAACCCTTTACTCTGAGCTTGTGTCTGTGTATGGTTGAGGTGTGTTTCTTCCGTGCAGCAGAAGGATGGCTTCTGTTTTAGTATCCATCTTGTTAGTGTGTGTCTTTTTATAGGTGAGTTGAATCCATTTATATTAAGGGATATTAGTGACCACTGATTGTATTTTTGTTATT
Organism: Sigmodon hispidus; assembly: GCA_004025045.1. Classification (NCBI taxonomy): domain Eukaryota; kingdom Metazoa; phylum Chordata; class Mammalia; order Rodentia; family Cricetidae; genus Sigmodon; species Sigmodon hispidus. The sequence goes on along the minus strand of PVIH01010438.1, from coordinate 46,274 downwards.
TTTGGTGGTAGCTTGTATGTACTTCCTTTCTCTGGGCATTTCTTCTGTGGGATTATTGAATGTTTGTGGTTTCATGGGCGTATCTGGGGTCCTTGGGTTGGAGTTTTTCCTCTAATGCTTTCTGGAGGGCCCGATTGGTAGATAGGTATTGTTTCAATCTGACTTTGTCATGAAATATCTTGTTTACTTCATCTATGGTGATTGCTAGTTTTGCTGGGTATAGTAGTCTGGGTTGGCAGCCATGTTCATTTAGTGTCTGTATACCTTCTGACCAAGCCCATAATGCTTTCATTGAATAGTCAGGCGTTATTCTGATGGGTCTGCCTTTTAAGTAAGTTGGCCTTTGTGTTTTGTAGTTTTTATAATTTTTTCTTTGTTCTGTATGTTTTTTGGTGAGTGGACTTTTTTGGGGGGTCATATCTATTTGGTGTTCTGTAAGCTTCTTGTATCTTTATAGGCATTTCCTTATTAAGTTAGGAAAGTTTTCTTCTATGATCTTATTGAATATGCTATCTGTGTCTTTAAGCTGGTATTCTTCTCCTTCTTCTATTGCTATAATTCTCAGATTAGGTCTTTTCATGGTGTCCCAGATTTCCTGAACATTTTGTGTTATGGCTTTTTTGGTTTAAGTATTTTTTTTGACTGATGTATCTATTTCTGCTACTAAGTCTTCCACTCCAAAGATTCCCTCTTCCATCTCTTGGAGTCTGTTGGTTATACTTGTATCTGTAGTTCTAGCTCATTTCTTCAGATTTTCTTTTCTTTTTTTAGATTTGGAATTAGTGAATTTATTAATTTTTCTTAAGGCTAACACAATGGAGGATATGATTTTGTCAATTAATCAAACTTTTAGTTCCTCATATGATTTCTTTGGAGCTAAAAGAATGATCATGAACCAGTTCCTTTCTATCTAACTGCAACTGAAGATGATCTCATATTATAGTAGTAATTAAATGCATGGTGATCATTGATATCTTTAAATGCTCAAAGAATTAAACAAGCAGTTAGATCAACCAAATATTGGAAACTTAAAAAAGGAAATACAGGTTTAAAATGATTCAGAGGATGCTGGAAGAAGTTGTAATCCGAGGCAGGCTTGAGAGGATGGGTAAGTCATACCATAAAATAGAGAGAAGGGCTTTGGAAGCTTTGAGATGATTTCGATGCAAGCAATGAAGGGGCAGGGGTGGGGTGGGGAGGCTTAGGAGAAATCACTGGGAAAGGAAATTGTAAAGAAAATGTCATAAATTCTGGACTCAAGGTTTCAAGCTTTATGTCTTTTGCAAACAAGACATAAAATTACTTTTTGGCAAAGTGATGATATGACCATCTAGGATGTCTTCTGAAGGTCAATCTGCTGCATCATAGGTTATTGAAAGGATATAATTCAGAAGACCCTAGAGATGTGGCTCAGTAGCTGAGCATTTCCTTTGTGTATGAAAGGCTTTGGGTTAGCTCCTAATCACAGCAAAGCAAAAGGAGAAGGATGAACTGCTGGGATACTGTGGCAATAATATTGACAATAAAAGAAGGAACAAAAGAAAGTTGTACCAGCAAATATGTAAAAAGAATTCATATAATATAGCACAGATCTAATTGAAGGCAGAGGGGGTTTCTAGAATCGGTCCACAGTGGTTCTCTTAGTGAGGATTTATAAGGGCAGACAGAAAAGAGACCACTGATTTCATCAGGATAATTTGATAATGATGACATTAGTCCACCCAGAGGCCTGGTGATTTTTTTTTCCTGTAGCAATGAGTTCATTGAAAAGCTAGTAGGAATCTGGAAGGATGTATATGTCTTCATCTTGAGGAGGAGGAGGACTAGGCTTCTGGAAATTATAATCAAGGGTGTCTGTTTGATTTCCGTAGACATGTTCCTTGAGATTAGATGGCTGGGTGTTTTCATACAGCGCCTTCCCAGTTTCCCCCTTGTTACCCACTTGCACATTTTCGTAGTCGCCATTAATCCTATTTTTCTTAGCAGTATACTTGTGGCCTTTGTTTTCCACTGAGGTTTTTGAGCACATCTTGTGGACACTACAGTCAAGGGTTTTTGTGTAGTCCTTATGTCTGCTGTTTCTTTGCATAAACTTCGGTAAGGTAAATGATGTGGTTTCCTGGTGCTTCCAGTGCCAAACACATTCAGTTCCACAGACCAGCAAAAGTACAAGTAGAGAAACCCCCGCCAATAGCCACATCCATCAGAGAACTCGCAAAGCTTTTCAGCATTTCAGCACTGTGTTGTTCGCCAGCTCAGTATGGCTAATGAATTTCACAGGTACATACAGATGCAATGTTTGGCAGTCTGTTGTGGTTCAAAATTGAGTTTGGAAGCTCTTTTAGGCATTTTTTTTTCTAGATCTGAAAGGATCTGTCAAAGTCCTGATGCAACTGGAGGTGAGATTGACCAAACGTCTCTGCAGATGGCTGTTTACATCACTGTTCCTGGACACTGGAGCTGTGTCAGGAGACTTTTATTCCTCTTCACGTCCTTTTCATTCAGTGGACGACAAAATGAAGCAGAGAACAATAGTATGCAGAAACCTCAAGAAAGGGGAGCCTGGGGAATCTGCCATTCAGAAACCTGGTCTAAAGGTGAGTAGGAGTCAGCTCCTTCCATCTCTAAATGCCCAGAGGGAATCAGAACACCTAGCATCTGAGCTGTTCATTGTGGCTATTGCCTATGCAGTTTTACTACAGGGAAGTTTATGCCCTGGAGTGTATGGCTCTCTCATCTGTCATCAGACTTGCTTGGGCTGAAAACTGTTCCTCTTTTCATTCTGGTCTGTTACTTCCTTGTTAGTCTCCTTTCAGGTTATTTAGTACATTCAAAGTTTCCTGGTTTCTTGAGGAAGTTGTCATCAGATGCTGCAGAATTAGAAATGTTCCTCCCTCCTTTTAGATAGAACTTTAACAGTGAATATTAAATCACTATATCAAACTTAGGTGCTATTGCTTTTTTGAACAATATTTACAATTCTATTTGAAATCAATCACACATTTTTCTTTTTTTTCTTCTTTATTTATTTTGTATTTATCAAGAAAAACTGTAAAATGAATTTAAAATGCTGATAAGTTAACAATAAATATAAAGAAGATAAAAATCATAAGCATGACTTATCAAGGGTGATAATGCAAATAAGATTGCTACACATATATTTACTTTGTGTTCAGCTTTCCCTCTGAATTTTTTTTCCATCCCTGTATATCCTTATTCAAGGTCCCTTCCCCCTCCTACCACATCAGGACATTTTTTCTTCTCCACAACTCCCAATCCCCTCCCTGGGCAGGCAGCAGACAGTCCTATGGTCCCACTGAGCCAATAATGCTTAGTTCAGTCTCCATTCCTGGCAAATCCAGTTTTGTCCCCCCTCCCTCAAGAGTGAGTCAGGTGTTCCTATAGTTGGAGTGGGATCCGAAGGGTCAGTCCAGGGTGTTTCTGATTCCAAGCTGTTCAGTGGTTGTGGTTTGCAGCTTGGGCATGCTTAGCTTTTTTTCTTGTTTGTTTGTTCAGAGACCACTAATGAGTGAGTACATCCACTGCTTATCTTTCTGAGTTTGTGATACCTCATTCAGGTGAATATTCTCCAAATCCATATATTTGCCTGCGAATTTTAGGATATCATTTTTTCTTACTGCTGAGTAGTATTCCATTGTGTAGATGTACCACAGTTTGTTAATCCATTCTTTAGTTGAGAGATATCTAGGTTGTTTCCAGGTTCTTGCTATTACAAGTAATGAGCTAATACCTTTGGAGTGTGAATGTGCCTCTTTAGGGTATACACCCAGAAGTGGTATTGCTGGGTCCTTGAGGAGACTGATTCTCAATTTTCTGAGAAACCGCCATATTGCATTCCAAAGTGGCTGAAAAAGCTTAAACTTCCACCAACAATGGAGGAGTGTTCCCCTTGCTCCGCATCCTGTCCAACATAGGCTGTCATCTGTGCCTTTTATCTTAGTCAATCTAACAGGTGTTAGGTGGTATCTCAAAGTTGTTTAGATTTGCATTTCTCTGATGGCTAAAGATGATGAACACTTTTTTCAGGTGACTTTCAGCCATTTGTAGTTCCTCTACTGAGAATTCCCTTTTCAGATCTGTACCACATTTTTTGATTGGGTTATTCAAGGTTTTGGGCTCTAGATTCTTGAGCTCTTTATATATCTTAGAGATCAGTGCTCTATCACTTGTAGGGTTGGTATAAATCTTTTCCCATTCTGTAGGCTGTTGTTTTGTCCTATTCACAGTGTCCTCGGCTTTGCAGAAGCTTCCTAGCTTCAGGAGATCCCACTTATTTATTGTTGGTCTTAATGTCTGTGCCACTGGTGTTATATTTAGGAAGTGGTCGTCTGTGCCAATTCGTAGAAGTGTATTTCCCACTTTCTTTTCTATCAAGTTCAAAGTGGCTGGGTTTAATTTGAAGTCTTTGATCCACTTGGATTTGAGTTTTGTGCAGAGTGACAGGTTCGGATCTATTTGCATTTTTCTACACACTTCCATCCCAGTATGCCAACACCATTTGTTAAATATACTATCTTTTTTCCATTGAATTTTTTTGGTCTCTTTGTCAAAGATCAGGTGTTCATAGGTTTTTGGGTTAATGTCTAGATCCTCAATTCTATTCCATTGGTCCACAAGTCTGTTTTTATGCCAGTACCAGGCTGTTTTTCTTACTGTAGCTCTATAGTATAACTTGAAGTCAGGGATGGTGATATCTCCTGAGGTTCTTTTGTTGAGTAAAATTATTTTGGCAATCCTGGCTTTCCTGTTATTCCAAATGAAATTGAGTATTGTTCTTTCAAGGTCCAAAAATTATTGTGATGGGATTTTGATGGGCAGTGCATTGAATCTGTAGATTACCTTTGGTAGAATTGCCATTTTTACTATGTTGATCCTACCAATCCAGGAACATGGGAGAGCTTTCCATTTTCTGATATCCTCTTCAATTTCTTTCTTCAGTGTTTTAAAATTTTTGTCAAATAGGTCTGTTACTTCTTTGGTTCTAGTTACTCCAAGGTATTTAATACTATTTTCAGCTATTATGAAGGGTAATGTTTCCCTTATTTCTTTTTTAGTTCTTCTGTCTTTAGTGTATAGACGGGCTACTGATTTCTTTGAGTTAATCTTGTATCCTGCTACATTGCTGAAGGTGTTTATCACCTGTAGCAGTTCCTTGGAAGAATTTTGTCACTTATGTATACAATCATATCATCTTCAAATAGAGATAGTTTCACTTCTTCTTTTCCAATTTGTATCCCCTTAATCTCTTTTCATTCCCTTATTGCTTTAGCTAAAAGTTAGAGAATTATATTGAACCAATAAGTGGAGAGAGGACATCTTTTTCTAGTTCCTGACTTTAGTGTGATTGCTTTGAGTTTTTCTCCATTAAGTTTGATACTGGCTGTTGGCTTCTTGTAAATCGCCTTTATTTTATTTAGGTATTCTCCCTGTATTCCTGACCTCTCCAGGGCTTTAATCATAAAGGAGTGTTGGATTTTGTCAAAGGCTTTTTAAGCATCTAAGGATATGATCATGTGATTTTCTTCCTTTAGTTTGTTTATATGATAGATAACATTTACAGTTTTTCATATGTTAAACCAACCCTGCATTTCTGGGATGAAGTCTACCTGGTTGTGGTGGATGATATCTTTTATACATTGTTGTATATGGTTTGCCAAAATTTTGTTGAGAATTTTCGCATCAATGTTCATGAGGGAAATTGGTCTGTAATTCTCCTTCTTTGTTGTGTCTTTGAGTGGCTTGGGTATTAGGGTAATTGTGGCCTCATAAAAGGAATTTGGCAATATTCCTTCAGTTTCTACTGTGTGAGTTAGTTTGAGGAGTAATGGTAGTAATTCTTCTTTGAATGTCTGGTAGAATTCGGCACTAAAATGATCTGAACCAGGGCTTTTATTTTTGGGGAGGTTTTTAATAACAGCTTCAATTTCCTTAAGGGGTATAGGCCTGTTTAGGTAATTAATATGATCTTCATTTAATTTTGGTAGATGGTATCTGTACAGAAAGCTGTCAATTTCTTCTAGGTTTTCCATTTTTGTGGAATACAGATTTTCAAACTATGATCTGATAATTCTCTGTATTTCCTGGGCGTCTGTTGTTATGTCCCCCTTTTCATTTCTGATTTTGTTGATTTGAACACTGTCTTTCTGTTTTTTGATGAGTTTGACTAAGGGCTTATCTATCTTGTTCACTTTCTCAAAGAACCAACTCTTAGATTCGTTGATTCTTTGTATTGTTCTTTTTGTTTCAATTGTATTGATTTCAGCTCTAAGTTTGATTATTTCCTGCTGTCTACTCCTTCTAGGTGAGTTCGCTTCTAATTTTTCTAAGGCTTTCAGCTGAGTGATTAGGTCTCTAGTGTGGGATTTCTCTAGATTTTTCATATAGGCATCTAGTCCTATGAATTTTCCTCTTAAGACTGCTTTCATTGAGTCCCACAAGTTTGGATACGTTGTTGATTCATTTTCATTAAATTCTAGGAAGACTTTGATTTCTTTCTTAATTTCTTCCTTGATCCAGGGATGGTTCAGCTGAGTGATGTTTTGTAGGCTTTCTTTGGGTTTTGATGTTGTTGAACTCTAACTTTAGGCCCTGGTGGTCAGATATGTTACAAGGGATTATTTCCATTTTTTTGTATTTGTTGAGATTTGCTTTATGACCAATTATGTGGTCAATTTTGGAGAAAGTTCCATGAGGAGCTGAGAAATATGTATATTCCTTTGCCTTTGGGTGGAAGCTTCTGTTGATATCTATTAAATCCATTTGCATCATAACCTCTTTTAGACTCCTTATTTCTCTGTTGAGACTCTGTCTGGTTGATCTATCCAGGGCTGAAAGTGGGGTATTGAAGTCTCCCACTATTAGGGTGTAAGAATTGATGTGGGATTTGAGCTTATCAGTGTTTCCTTTACATAAATAGGTGCCCTTATATTAGCGGCATAAATATTCAAGATTGAAATCTCCTCTTGACCAATTTTTTCTTTGATGAATAAGTAGTGACCATCTTGGTCTCTTTTAATTGCTTTTAGCTTAAAGTCTACTCTGTTAGATATTAGGATTGCAGCTCCTGTTTGTTTCTTAGGACCATTTGAATGGAAAATCTTTCCCCAACCCTTTATTCTAAGCCTGTGTCTGTCCTTGTGGATGAGGTGTGTTTCTTGTAGGCAACAGAAGGATGGCTTCTGTTGTTGTATCTATCTTGTTAGTGTGTTACATTTTATAGGATAGTTGAGACCATTGATATTAAGGGAAATTAGTGACCATTGATTGATATTTCCTGCCATTTTTGGTGGTAATTTGTTTGTATTTCCTCTCTCTGGGGTATTCTTCTGTGGAATTATTGTTTTTTTGTGATTTCCTGGGTGTATCTGGGGTCCTTAGGTTGTGGTTTTCCCTCTAATACTCTCTGTAGTTCTGAATTGGTAGATAGATATTCTTTCAGTCTGACTTTGTCCTGAAATACCTTGTTTACTCCATCTATGGTGACTGATAATTTTGCAGGGTATATTATTCTAGTTTGGCAGACATGCTGTTTTACCATCTGTATAACTTCTGACCAAGCCCTTCTAGCTTTCATCGTTTCCATTGAATAGTCAGGCGTTATTCTGATGGGTCTGCCTTTATATGTGAGTTGGCCCTATTTTTTGCAGCTGTTAAAATTTTTTCTTTGTTCTGTATGTTTTGTGGCTTGATTATAAAGTGGCGCACTGACTTTTTTTGGGGTTATATCTATTTGGTGTTCTGTAAGCTTCTTGTATCTTTATAGTCATTTCCTTCTTCAAGTTAGGGAAGTTTTCTTCTATGATTTTATTGAATACATTATCTGTGTCTTTGAGCTGGTATTCTTCCCTCTCTTTGATTCCTATTATTCTCAAGTTAGGACTTTTCATGGTGTCCCAGATTTCCTGAACATTTTGAGTTATGGCCTTTTTAGTTTTACTGTTTTCTTTGACCAATATATCTATTTCAGCTACTGAGTCTTCCACTTCAGAGATTCTATCTTCCATCTCTTGAACTCTGTTTGTTATGCTTGTATCTGTGATTCCAGCTTTTTTCTTCAGGTTTTGTATTTCCTCCTTTGCCTCATTTTGCACTTTTTTTTTATTGCTTCTATTTCAATTTTTAGTTCCTGGCATGTTTCTTTCATAGATTTGTTCATCTCTTCCAATTTTTTGTTTGTTTTTTCTTCTATTTCTTTAAGGCATTTTTTCATATCTTCTTTTAAAGCTTCAATGATTATCATAAAGGAATTTTTGGTGTTGCTTCCTTCTGTTTCCTCTTCATTGCTCAGTTCAGGTCTTTCAGTTGTAGGACTGTCACTTTCTTCTGGAGTTATTTTGTTATTCTTTACGTTATCATATATATATATTTGAAGCTGTCCTGGAATGCAAAGAAAGACCCAGTCCAAACGATATTTCAACTTACCTGTTTCATAGATATGTTTACAAAATAATATAGCAAATTGTAAAAAACATCTATTTGGATGGACTGCTGGTGTTTAGGTTTGTCCCAATCTCCTGTGATTTTTTCTTGTATTGTTTTGTTTTAAGACAAAGTTTCTCTGTGCAGCCCTGAATGTTCTGGAACTCTGTAGGCCAAGCTGGATTTGATCTTAGAGATTCATCTTCTTCTGATACTCAAGGACTGAGATTGAAGACAAGAGCCACTATACCCAACTTTCTACTGCAATTTTATACCTGCATTGTCTTATAATATGAAAAGCTAGAATGTATCCCAAAGCTTACCATCTGTCAAGAGGGTTAGGTTCTCTGGAAAGCTGTGGGCCAGCTTCATCCTTGACTAATGCCTTGTTACCTCAGGGCATCATTTCTTCTTCCTGAGCTAAAACATTATTATTATTATTATTATTATTATTATTATTATTATTATATGGTTGTGAGCCTAGCCTATAATGGCTGAGCCATCTCTCCAGCCCTATTATTATTATTATTATTATTATTATTATTATTATTTTAGATGGAAGTTGCTGGTAACCCCAAAAGTAATGAGGATAATTCTGGTTGACAGATGGGTTTATCTATACTACCCTTCAAGGAAAACTTCTCCCAGTCGAGTACATGAGCCCACAGTAACAGTTACTTGGGAGGCATGAGTGCCCTGTGAGCCCATGAATTTGTTGCTCACTTGGCAAAACAGAGAAACCAAAGACTGTGGAACTGAGAGTGGAAAGAAGAAAGGAAGAAGATCCTTGGCTTATAATCTAGAAAGAGCTGTCATTTCAAGCTCTTAAGAACATAGAGCACGGTTTTCACAGTGGCACCTATTGACCAAGAGGTAGATTGAGCTCAATGAACTTACCGTAGGTTTTAGAAATATGTGGTGATTTTTCTTCTTGGAAAGATGTATTAAGACTGTCTTTGCTGTAGTCGATAGTTAATGTATACTTTTCCTGTCATTGATGAAGGAGATGCTATTTATCACCTTGGAGCAGGCCTGAGGAGTTATTTCTGAGGACAGTTGAAACTTTTGGAGCATGCTTTAATACTCCTTACACGTCTTTCCTTGTCACTAGGGGGCTCGTCTCAAGACAGTCAACCAAGCACAATGCTGAAACATCACACGACTTTGATAGACGTAGTTCTGAATTCCCAAGTTATCATTTACTGTCTTGTCTCCTTAGGCAAAAACTTAAGCCTTCTTTGTAAATGGAGATCACAATAATTCTCACTGACTACCTTACTAATTTGGTGATATAGCTTATACCTGTAAAAGTGCTTTGCATATGTAAATACTAGTTGTTTTTCCCTGAGAGACAGAGCATCTATAAACTTTCTCTTGGGTAGGTAGGGGAGGGGTTGTATATGTATTACTTTAGTTTCCTTGGCAACAGCATCAACCAAGTCCAGTCAATCATTAAGCCATCCATCCTGTCACCTGCACATCTTTATTGTGAGCATTTCCATCATGATGGGCTATGGTGTATTATGATGTGATATAATTGTAAAAGTTTTTAATTTTATTTTATTTTTAGTTGTGTGTGTGTGTGTGTGTGTGTGTGTGTGTGTATGTATGTGAGCACAGGCACTGTAGAGCCTAGAAGAGAGCTAGAGTTATAGGTGCTGCTTAGAAATGAACTCAGGTCCTCTGAATGAGTGTTATGTGCTCTGAACTGCTCAGCCATCCTTGCAGCCATGTGATACAATATTTTATGAGGCCTTTTTTTCTAAAAATTAAGGAAAAGCAGATTTCATAGAGGCAAACACAGAGGTGTGTCTCTAGGATACAGACATGGGAGCTGACCATATGTCGTCAGGTGTCAACTATGCAAGCAGACCCCTGATAAGCCAACACAACATACACATCAGGTAGAACAGAAACACCCACAGCCCTGGAGAAGATGCCTTTTGGGATTTACAGCAAACATTTTGTGTTTCCAGTTTTGTCTTTTCTAGTCTCCCACCTAAAAAATAGACCCTGGATAAATAAAACCACTAAACAGAGGAATAAAAATCATGTAGCTGCGCAGTATACCAGTAGGTGGCGCTGCTACTCCACGTGTTACTTCTGAGGCTCTCCAGTGCATAAATAAGTTGCATTTCTAATGTAATGGCGAAGTGTTTTAAAGGTGCGGGTGCAAGGGTCTGCTAAAAAGAGTGGCCTCCTTTTTGTTAGTCAGAAGCAAGCTTCTCTTAGAACGAGCTTAGTTCATTTGACCTTGGAAACCGAGGATTTAGCTCTACCAGAGAGAAAGAAAATCAGAGGGAGATACTGAAAGATCAGAGCTTTCGATTCTTCCACAGAGAAACAGAGAAATAAGGTTAGTGGTCTGGAGACAGCAAGGAAGAAACAGCACAGCTAAAGATATTAGCCCTGGAGAGCCCCAAGGTTAATGTGCATGATAAGAGCTGCAAACCCCACTAGATACTAATTTGGTTTGTTAACTTATTACATCCTTGAGAGGATATTTCCCACTCCCTCTTGGACTAGATGAAGAAATCTCCTGAGCAGCAGAGGTTTTTGTACCAGGATATTAAGTAGCATAGAAAATTACAGCCCTGCATTTGTGCTGTCTGAGTTAAGGCGGTGTCAGCATTCCTATTTTAAGCCATTATTTTCAAGGATCTGAGCTTGCCTGGGACATCGGAATTCAGCCTGGGGATCAAACATGTACATGAGTGGTCTTGGTGGGCTGGGGCATCACTGCACCAACAGCAAGCACCTCAGCAGAAGAGACTGGTCTCTAGAGTTGGCTTTTATTATTATTCCAGAAAGACAACAGATGTTTAAAAATCTACTGTTGCAATGATTTTTTTTCTTTTCTTTAAAAAATGCTGTAAAAAGATTTGTAGCTCAGAGACTTAGTGCCATATAGGACAACCAAGTTGACCAAATGCATTCTTATCAGCTTTTGTCAGTTACTTGGGCCAATGGTCTGAGAGCCAAGATCTGTAAGCTATAATGTCCCTAAAGGGCATATGCACAATAAATACATATTTTCAGAATTGGTTAGTAGACAGAAATCAGCATCACCCAAAAACGCCAAATGCCTGACACATAGAACTTCTCTTATTTTCTAAATATGCTCCTTGCAATCATAAGGGAGGGTGGAAAGGTCATGAGCATGAGTGGCAGTTTTTGCATAGCCAAGAATCTCTATAGTCTTTCCCCCACAGTGACTTTTACAGTAACCTGTATATAATAGGAATCTTTGATCATAGTTGAGGAACAAAAACTACACAAAGGTTTCTCCTTGGGAACTTGGTTGGTGATTGCTTAATACTTGAGTTCAGTCTTACTCAGAGGGAAGACCACACAATTCTACACTAACACACTGTTCTTCCAAACTGATTTCATTCCTTTTCAGTTCCGATTTGTCTTGGACCATGCTTCTCAGTCTTCTAATTTATCTTGAGAGGGTGGCACTTGCCTTTTAAGGTTGCCAAAATGACTCAGTGTGGAGGTGAACAGACTACACAGGGATGCTGAGACTGTTATAGAGTTGATGTTTGTCACAGAATGGAAAAGAAAGCCATAGTGACAATGAGCAACTATGCCTTCCAGCAGCAGGTAGGAAACTTGAGCTGCAGAAGTGCTACTCTCCTCAGATTCATGAGGTGTAAGAGTAGAGTGCATACATTGATTTTATAGCCAATAAGCAGACAAAGACCAAGAAAGAAAACAGGCATGGAAAATTGTGTGTCAATACTTAGAGAAACAAGTGATTGCAGTAATTGAGCAAAACCAAAGGAAGTCACACATGTAATTATCAGCTCTGCTTAGGTATCTGTGCTGGTCTTTACTTCTTGCTTTTGAAATGGGCTGAGTGGGAGTCAGTAGACTTAAGCCATCATCTCAGATCATTAGAATTCACATTATCAACATTATCATACAAGCATAGAGGTCTATCCAAGAAACCAAAATTATACTAAATGTTTTAACAAAAAACAAATTTGTAATAATGGTCCAGTCTTTCAGAAGGCCCAGTGACTTCTTATGGGTGTCCTAGCACCAAAAGGTCCCTTTGTCCTTTGTGTGAAGAAGATGGGAAATGGACATTGTCAGTCAGAAAGAACCAACCTTTGCTTGGGAAAGTGAGAGAGAGAGAGGGCAGAAGAATGGAAAAAAGAGACCAGAGGGTGGGGAGGAAAGGATGAAAATCCAGAGAGTGTGTATTTGAGACACACACACACACACACACACACACACACACACACATTCATACCCCCCCACCCCCCAGTTCCTAAAGGTTTAGAGTGAGAAATCTCAGGGGAACTACCTTTGTGCCTGATGACAGCCCGAACATTCCTGGATTTTCAGTGGAAGGGATCTTACTGCAAGGGACATCACATTTTTCCATAACAGGCAGGAGGAAAAGGACAGTCTGGTCATCCAGCCAGTCAGAGGCAGAGCAAGGACTAAATCTGTCGCAAACTTTGTTTTCACTGTGTTGCAAGGTTCAATAGCAATGCTGCTGTCCAAAGCTGATTGTGACAGTAAAAATAGACAAGGCTGCAGATATAAAGCCCTTTGAACACAGACTTGTGAGTAAAACAGTTTTAGAAATGTTAGTTGATCTTTACCCCTTATTAAGCACTAAGAATGTATGCAGACTAATGCCTCCCAGTTAACTACCAAGCCAAGCTTGTTTCAGATGTTTGTTCTTAGGGAGAGAAAACATTTTTTTTCTTTAATAGGAGAAAAACTTTAATTTGATAAAATAGCCTCTAAGAGGCCCTAAGATGTTGCTGAAAATTGAGTTCTCAGTTTCATTAAAAATAAAAACAATAGAAACTGCTGGCCAAGGCAGGGTAATCAATTACAGGTGACTGTCAGGAGTGGTATTTACTGGGAAGCAATCTGGAAGTACAGCAACATTGAAACACAGTGTGAACTGCATTGTTCCTTAATACCTCTGACCCTGTGGATATATATAGATATGTACAGATGTGTGGGACATGGGCTTCTTCAAGCTAGATTATTTTACCTCCTGAGGAATTTCAACTTATCTCCATATTATGCAGGTTGTCTCTTGTCTCTAGTACAGTGTGTGTTTTAGGAGTGGTTGACAGCAAGGCTTGGGATACAGAGACAGCTCCAGGAAACACACCAAAGCTAAGTAGAGCTGTGCAAATTAACACCATCTGGGTTAATAAGGCCGATGTTGACAGAGTTTAAAATTGCTTCCTCAATTAAAGAGCCCAGGGAAATCTATATGTTTGGGTCTCAATGAGCATACACCAAGTAGTGATAAAGAGTCTTTGTTTTGCTAAAAATAAAGAAGCCAGGGCTTTACTTTACACATTTTAAAAGAAAGGGGATGGTGTGAGATAACCAGTGGGTCTTCATTGGACCTTCACAGCAGCTGTTTGTAGAATAGCCAGGCCCCACTATTACTTTGACAGCCTTATACAAGCCTTGGCACACTCCTCTGCAAGGAGGGAAGACACTCATTTCCTTACTTCCAGGGTTTGGTCTATGCCTTGTATTCAGCAATTATTTTCTGTTCTATGATCATTATCATTCCATTTTACAGAGTTGAATGTTGAGGCACAGAAAAATCAATATGCATGTTGTTATGGCAAATGAATGGTAGTGCTTCTGTGTTCACCCCCAGGCATGCAGAGGCTCTAAATTTTACGGTTGGACTTGATTTTTTCTCTGCTGACTAAGTATCATCATGGCAGTAGTGTAGCATGGTATTGAGCACACACTACAGGCAGTCCACTAATTATGGCTGGGACGAGCCTAGTCTTTGCTCTCCTTATGGCTTATACTCTTAACAGAAAGCTCACTTGATTTTACACAGTTAAGTTTTAGAAATAAGTATCAACAGTTACTTTATGAAGAAAGTTATTCTAGTAGTTATTCTAGAAACCTATTCTAGCTAGTTATTTTGGTAACTAAAAGGCCATGGGACTTTAGAATACTCATTTAAAGCCTCATTCCCACTAAATAGTAAACTGGAATGTTCTTTCTTTGCATATATGTTTGAAGGTCTAGCCCTCTTTGGAGTCATCTTCCCAAGGTGACTCTCATTTGAGAGCATCTTCCAGAGGAGGCTGTATGTCGGGAGCGGCGACTGAGCCTCACCCTAAAATGGTGTCTGCTTCTGCCCTCCGCCTTCCCGAAGGTGAGCACTCCTTAGGGAACAACTCCTTATTTGGCGTGAGGTGATCACACAAGTGAGCATCCACATGCATGGCCCAATGGGCAGCATCCACGTGGCAGTGAGTGAGTGGATCACCGGAGAGCTTTTAAGCCGAGAGCAGGGGGAAGGGGCAGGAGAAAGAGAGAAGAAAGAAGAGTGTACATGCTGAATAAACGACTTGGTCAGTTCCTGCAGAAGAATCTGCTGTTGTGTCTTCCTTGCTGGCGAGGTGGGCGTGACAAGTGGCGCTGAAACCCGGGAACATCCTGTGAAGGAGATTCAGAACTGCGGTAATCAGGGGGGTTAACCAGTAAGTCTCACAGGAAAATAGTGGGACCTGTGTTAAGCAGGAAAACTCTGCTTGTGGAAAAAAGCAGAGAACAGGGTGTCTACTGATGAGCGGATCTAACCCCGTTGCTATTTTGGGATTGTTTGAAAAAAAAAAAAAAAAAGGATATAAAGGGTTTTGAATAGGCAAGGATATGGGTGTAAATCCCTCTCACCCGATTGCCACAGCTTTGAAAGAGCTGTTAAAGAGTAACGGAGTGAGCGTTAAATCAAAAAATTTAAAAACCCTTTTAGATGGAGTAGATCACTGCACTCCTTGGTTTTTGGTTAGTGGTTCAATTACAAGCACATCATGGGAAAAGTTAGGAAAGGATTTGATTAGGGCACATGAGGCTAGAGATCTGGCGATGGGTATTATACCCATCTGGTCCCTGGTGCGTGAATGCCTAGATCATGCTATGGGCAAAGATTTGATAGAGGAAGGGGCGAGGGAACTAGACAAGCTTAAAGAAGAATGATCCGAAAGAGGGTCCCTAACAGCCGAGGGGGCTGTAGGAAGATTGTATCCACCACTGCCTTCCCTAGAAGAACTCTGCTTAGAGTCCCCTAATGAGTCTGTTTCCCAGTGCTCAGAGGAAAGATTGAGTTCAGACTCTGAGCCTAAACAGAAAGGGAGAATAAAAGGGAGAGGCTGTAAGAAAAAGAAACTAAAAAGGGGAAGTCAATGATTTGTTTCCCCTACTGCACCTATTGCCCCCCCCTGTATTGCCCATCTGGTGGGGGCATCTGTTCTAAGCCACCAGACAACACAAAAGTGTGGAAGAGAGTCCAGCATGAGCTGCACCCTATCGTGCTGCTGGCTTTTCCAGTTTTTCAAGATAACCGGGGCAAAGGTATCATGAGCTTTTAGATTTTAAGACAGTGAAATCCTTGGCAGAGTCTGTCCGCACTTATGGCACTACTACATCTTTTACAGTAGCACAGGTTGAGGCATTGAGTAGATCTGCCATGACGCCTAGTGACTGGAATAGCTTAGCAAAAGCATGTCTTAATCCTGGGCAGTATTTAGACTGGGAGTCATTCCAGACTGAATTTGCGGGGGAGGAAGCAGCAGCCAACCGTGTGGCAGGGAATGCTGCCAGGGACAAGGACATGTTACTAGGGACCGGTCGCTTTACTAACGCCCAGATAGGTTACCCAGTCCCGGTTTATGAACAAATTAATAAGATAGCCATAAGGGTATGGAAAATATTGCCTAATAGAGGGGAAGTGAGTGGTAATTTAACCAAAATCACTCAAGGGACCACCAAGCCCTTTGTGGCTAGAATGGTGGAAGCAGTAGGAAGAATGTTTGGGGATGCTGAAACCACCATGTCTCTGATTAAGCAGTTGATTTATGAGCAATGTACCAAAGACTGCAGGGCAGCCATCACACCATACAGGCACAGACCTTTAGAGGTATGGATGAAATGTTGTAGGGAGCTAGGGGGACCTCTTTCTAATGCAGGGCTGGCTGCCGCTGTAATCCAGCTTAACCGTAACAAGAAGGAAAAGGATAAGGGAACTGGGGCATGCTTTGCCTGTGGAAGACAAGGCCATTTGAAGAGATACTGTCCTAAATGTACTGCCCTGCCTCCACCAGGGCATGGGGGCGACCGCACAGCCAGGCCTTTGCCCTCGCTGTAAAAATGGCAAGCATTGGGCCAATGAATGTAGATCAGTGAAAGACATTAATGGTCAGCCCCTAACACAGTCAAAAAATGGGAGGTGGGGCCCCCGACCTCAGGGCCTGCAAATATATGGGGCAATAGAGAATCAGAATACCAGCCCAATCATGGAGCAGTGGAGTGACACTCTACCACCCCAATGACCGTGGAGAGCCACTGCTGGGTCAGCTGGATTGGACCTCTGTGCCACCACCAGACTCGTATTAACACCTCGGATGGGTGTACAGTTAGTGGACTCAGAATTCAAAGGGCCGTTAGACCCTGGAACAGTGGGATTGCTCATAGGGCGATCTTCCATGGCTGTTAAGGGTCTTAAGGTACATCCTGGAGTTATTGACCCTGATTATACAGTCATAGTAAAGATTATGGTTGAGTCCCCAAAAGGTATTTTCCCCATTTCCCCTGGAGACAGGATTGCACAATTATTGATTCTGTCTAGTCTCCATGCTCAATTTGTGGCAACCAACAGAAACAGGGGGAAAAAAGAATTCGGATCCACTGGTAACAATTTAACATGCCTGTCACTAGAAATGGATGATTGACCTATGATCACCTTGAGAGTGGACAGTAAAAGAATCCCAGGACTGCTAGATACAGGTGCAGACAAAAGCATAATAGCTAAAAAAGACTGGCCATCAGGATGGCCTATTCCAGCCTCTTCCCAGACACTGCAAGGCCTAGGATATGCTAGGGCACCAGATGTTAGTGCACAATTATTGAAATGGACCAATGATGAAGGCCAAAAGGGAAGGGAATTCAACCATATGTGCTAGAATTGCTTGGTACCCTATAGGGAAGAGATTTGCTAAAAGACATGGGGTTTAGGTTGAGTAATGAGTATTCCCAAACCTCCCAAAAAATAATGGCAGATATGGGTTTTCACCCTCAGTATGGATTGGGTAAATGCTTACAAGGCAGAGCAAGCCCTGTATCAACTCAGCAGAGACCACCCAGACAAGGCCTGGGTTTTTCCTAGGGGCCACTGAGGATGGTATTCCCATTACTTGGAAGACTGAGAAACCTTTATGGGTCCCTCAGTGGCCCCTATTCCTAGAAAAGTTAAAAGCTGCTCAAGAACTAGTCCAGGAACAATGGGCACAAGGACATATTGTGCCATCCACATCACCATGGAATACTCCTATATTTGTGATTAGGAGGAAATCAGGAAAATGGAGATTGCTGAATGACTTGAGAGCAATAAATAATCAGATGCAGCTAATGGGTCCTGTGCAGTGGGGGCTTCCCTTGCTGACCACTTTGCTTTCGCAATGGCATGTCATAACAATAGACATTAAGGATTGCTTTTTTTCCATTCCTTTGAATTCAAAAGATACGAAGAGATTTGCCTTTACCATTCCCTCATGTAATCATGAGGAGCTGGACCAATGGTTTGAGTGGGTAGTGCTACACCAGGGCATGGCTAACAGCCCAACCATGTGCCAATTGTTTGTAGGCCGTGCTTTGGAACCTATACAAGCGGCTTTCCCAAAAATACGCTGCGTCCATTATATGGACGATATACTGTTAGCAGGAAAAAATGAGTTATGGTTAAAAGAGGCTTACAGAGCATTAGAAAAGACATTAAGGTCTTGGAGGTTATGTATTGCCCCAGAAAAGGTGCAGATGGCTCAGGTTGTTGACTATTTGGGGGCTAAAGTGACCCCTCAACTGGTTTATCCACAAAAGTTAGAAATCAGAAAAGATAATTTAAAGACATTGAATGATTATCAAAGATTGTTAGGAGATATAAATTGGATTAGGAGCTATCTAAAGCTACCAAATTATGAATTAAAACCCTTATATGATGTCCTTAAAGGTGATAGTGCCCTAGATTCACCTAGATATATGACCAAAGAGGCACACCAGGCACTACAATTAGTAGAAGATAGACTACAACAGGCTTACTACAGCATATGCAGGAAGATCAGGAGCTGCTGCTATTCATTTTACCTACCATGAGACAACCCACAGGAGTGTTGTGGCAGCAGGGACCCTTGTTATGGATTCATCCTAGAGTATCCCCTGGAAAGAGCATTGAGCATTATCCTACAACCGTTACTCAACTGGCCCAACTTGGCTTACAACAAACCTTACAGTTTTTTGGCAGAAGTCCTGAAACCATTGTAACACCTTACACCGCAGCACAAGTTTTAGTGTTGTGTACTACTATTGATGATTGGGCCATTCTTAGATGCTCCTTTCCTGGAAAGCTTGATAATCATTACTCAAAGCACCCCTTAATGACATTCTTTAAAGAACATCCCATTGTTTTTCCAAAGGTAACAGCTACCACACCTCTTCCTGATGCCATTAACATATTTACAGATGGCTCCAAGAACAGAGTGGGAGCATATCTGGTCCTTGGCCAGCCAGTAGTCCAATGCCAATTTGCTCTGGGGACCCCTCAAGTAACAGAATTACAGATAGTGCTAGAAGTCTTTACAACCTTCTCCTGTGCGTTTAATTTGATTTCTGATTCAATTTATGTTATAAATGTCTTGAAGATTCTTGAAGTGGCAGGCCCCACAAAACCATCCAGTACTGTACCCTGTCTATTTTCCCAGTTGCAAAAACTTATTAGACACCACTCTCAAAGATTTTTTCTACAACATATAAGGGCTCATACAAAGTTGCCCAGTCCCTTAAGTGAGGGAAATGCCTTAGTGGATGCAGCCACTAGACAAAAGTGGGTATTTCCTGTATCTCTCGGTACTCAGGCCTGAGATTTTCACAAACTCTACCATGTTAATGCCAAGACTTTGCAGTCTAAGTTTCACCTGTCCAGACAAGATGCTAGACAAATTGTGGTTGATTGCCCTCAGTGTGTGCAATTCCACCACCCACCATCCTTGGGAGTTAACCCTCGAGGGCTACTCCCCCTTAAGGTCTGGCAAATGGATGTTACTCATTTGCCTGAATTTGGCACTCTAAAATATATTCATGTGTCAGTAGAAACATGTTCAGGGATTCTTCATGCTACGGCCATGAGTGGAGAAAAGGGCCGCAATGTTATAGCCCATTGCCTCGAAGCATGGGCAGCCTGGGGTAAACCTACACAAATAAAAACTGATAATGGACCAGGCTACACTGGACAACAGTTCACTACCTTTTGCACGCAGATGGGCATACACCTTAATCATGGCCTACCCTACAACACCCAAGGGCAAGGCATTGTAGAAAGGGTGCATCGCACCCTCAAAGAATGTCTAATTAAACAAAAGGGGGGAATAGGCCTTGGCCACACCCCAAAGGAGAGACTTTCTTTAGCTCTCTTCACTCTTAATTTTTTGAATTTAAATTCATGTGGCCAGTGTGCGGCCGATAGACATGCTGCCCTGGGCAGTGGCATTAGTGGTCTAGTTAAATGGAAGGATGTGTTGACAGGTCACTGGAAAGGACCTGATCCAGTGCTGGCATGGGCACGAGGGTCTGTTTGTGTTTTTCCCCAGGAAGCTCAAGACCCAGTGTGGGTTCCAGAATGATTTACCAGAAGAGTCAAAGAATATGGTCCTGTTGCCGATCCTCCTGATGATGCTGTCGTCACAGAGCCTTGCCCAAGTGAGGCAGAAGGTCAAGCAAAACCAGATCTGATGGGGAATCCTATCGACATTCCCACTTCCAATGCCAGTGACGCATTCAGCACCAGAGTTTCCTAGGTTTTTTACCACTGGTAAAGATGTAGATCTTCCTTACTTGCCTTATGATGGAGAGGTGGCTCCTGTAGCAGGACAGACCAACTTTTCCCTTAAAGAGGAGCTTTGCTTTAGCATTGATAAAAATGATTCTGATTGTATAAATTTGGTAAGGCATACTGCAGGATGGTGGGGGTTAAAAATTTCATGGGGTGACCAGACTTATAGTGAAGTGTCTACGAATACTTACAATTATACATTTTTATCCAATCCTGCGTATGATCGTGCCCACTGGTTGAATACCACCTGGCCAGAAGAATGTAATGCCAGTTTCCCTACCATGCAACAGCCTAAGTGGGCTCCCTATTGTGTAGGGATGCTAGAACCTAATGTCCGATGGCCGTGGACAGGGTGTCAGTCACATATGGTAACTTGGGTTCATAAACATCGGCTTTTTACCTTCTCCCCCAATGTTACTGGTCTTAATAGAACTTATCAAGGCTTATTTCAACAAGACCCCCACGGAAACCCCTTTGATAATTGGATGCTATGTGGGGTTAATGGGAGTTGCTCTAATGTAGAACCTTTGGGGCTCTTGCTGGAAGGAACAATTGGTAGGCATAATGTTACATGTCAGTATAATTGGACCACCCAGGAGAATAATACTGATCCAAATGCAGCTTCTGTGATGGTTAATGCCACCACTGTGTGCACTAAAATGTACAGCAGCATTATGTCCACCCTTCACTTTCAACCCGCTCCTGTTTGTGTGTACCCACCATTTGTGTTTATTGTGTGTAAGAATAGCTCAGAAGATAAGGATTCCTTCTTTTATGCACAGTGTTGTAATGCTCAGAATTATTTCTTTGCCTTAGTTGCCAGAATACCATGTTGGAGTCCTGTACCCGTGGTAGCTCCCAGCTCCTTAACCCTATTTAGACAGAAGAGAGATTTTGGAATAATATCAGCCATTGTTATTGCGATAGCCGCGGCTGCAGGAGGGGCTACCATTGGGGCCATTGCCATGAGCCATAAGGTCCAAACTGCGCAGACCTTAAATAACCTGTCTGCAGCTACTACTGAAGCCCTGGACATTCAGAGAACCATTAACGCTTAGCTGAAAGGCAGGCTAATGGTCGTCAATCAGAGAATTGACCTGGTCCAGGAGCAAATAGATGTACTCTGGCAACTTGCTCAACTTGGGTGTGAGTGGAAGATGTCAGGCTTATGTGTCACCAGTATTCAATATGAGAATTTTACTCGTGCTGCAAATTTGTCTAAACAATTATCTAGTTTTTTATTAGGGAAGTGGACCGGAGAGTTCGAAGGGCTGATGACCCAATTGAGAATGGCCATCATATCCTTGAATTCAACCAGGGTGGATCCTGAACTAGCGGAAGGGCTGGCCTCTTGGATTTCTGCTGCTGTGGACCATCTGAAAGAGTGGGAGGGAATAGGCTCGATGGCTGGCTTTATGGTGTTGATATTCCTTCTTTGCATGTGGTGTGCTTGTCGCATGAGGGTTCAGCAGTGCCGGAATGCCACTTTACTGGTGCAAGCCTTTACTGCCATTGAGGAAGGACAATCTCCACAAGTTTGGCTGGCTACCCTAAAATATTAGCCGCCATATTTTTGCAGGTTGCGAGGCTATGCATTGCAGTCTGGTTACCTCTCAATATTTTGGGGAGCTCGAGGAGGGTATGTTCATTTGCATGTGGGTTGTTGCCCTGAATTTCCCACCTCTGCGAAAATAGGGTGTGGACGGGTCTCATGTTCTTGAGGGGGACGCCCCAAGAGAAGCTTGGGATAATGTTCCAATAGCACAGCAGAGAATGGACCTCTACCCTCACCTGCTTTGTTTAAATAATAAAAAAGGGGGAACTGTCAGGATCTGCAACTGAGCCACACCCTAAAATGGCGCCGGCTTCTGCCCTCCACCTTCCCGAGGGCGAGAGCTCCTTAGGGAACAACTCCTTATTTGGCGTGAGGCAATCATGTGAGTGAGCATCCGCATGTGTGGCCCAATGGGCAGCATCCACGTGGCGGGGAGTGAGTGGATCACCGGAGAGCTTTTAAGCCGAGAGCAGGGGGAAGGGGGAGGAGAAGGAGAGAAGAAAGAAGAGTTTACACGCTGAATAAAGGACCTGGTCAGTTGCTGCAGAAGAATTTGGTGTTGTGTCTTCCTTGTGGCGAGGTGGGCATGACAGCTGTAGATGCCTGACAGCCTTTTGAAACTAGCTTTTGACATCTTTCTTTGAAGTGGGAGGTCCTGTTTGCCTTGGTGTGACCAATTGCTCCCTTCATGTGCATTGTCTTAGTTCTCTCTACTTCTGGGTCCACAGCTCAGGAGCTGGGGTCTATTCAGGGCAGCTAGGGCTTTATAGACTATCCGGAACTTATGTAATTTTGATGAGTATACTTCCACATGTGTCAGAAAATAGGGCCTATGACTTAAATCAGATTTCCAAGGTCATATGCCTCCAAGAGAAGTTAGGTTACATGGCACTGTGGTAGTTTGAAAGAAAATGGCCCCCAAAGGAAGTGGCACTATCAGGAGAGGTGGCTTTGATGGAGGAAGTGTGCCACTATGGGGCGGGTTTTGAGGTCTTTTTTCTCAAGCTTCACTCAGTATGACAGTCAGTCAACTTCCTGTTGCCTCTGAGTCAAGATATAGAACTCTCAGCTCCAGCATCATGTCTGTATGCGCCATGTTCCTCATCCTAATGATAATGGACTGAACCTCTGAAACTGTAAGCAAGGCCCAATTAGATGTTTTATTTATAAGTATCACCATGGTCATGGTGTCTTTTCACAACAATAAAAATCCTAAGACAAGGTCTATGAATTTCCGTAAGGTGAGAAGTTTGTTTCTGATATTCTTTGAGTCCTCCCTATAATTTTGTTTCAATTTTATAAGTCACATCCACCTTGATCTTTAGTTTATATAACAGTGAAATAACAAGATGGCTGTGCACTGTCTACGTACAAATTCTGAACTTCAATAACATGAATAACATTTTGTGGTGGATGACTACATTTCCATTCTTAAAGTAGGGATGGCTCTATTTTTTCTTCGTAGGTTAATTTTCATACAGTGTTTATAAAATTATTGTTAATGGGGCACTCTAGTCAGAAATTTCTAACTGTCACATTAAAACAAATATTGTTGACTTAAACATTTCAAAGATGGACTTGTGTGTGCCCCAGTGAGCCAGCCTCTCCCCATCCCTGTTGTTTCTTCCCAACAACCTCCACTGCTATGAACTTTTTATTGTTCTCACATGGGTTCCCCTTAGAGAAATATATTTCTGCTTACCCAGTCTTCTCAATCATCCCTGTGCCTCTTCCTGTAGGCATCCATATCATCTTGTTCTTAAGCTTTAAGATTAGAATCTGAGGAGGGGAAAGGAGGAAAGGATGGAGTTCCTTCCATTAACTCCACCTTCCAGATCTCCAGACACCAGAAGGCCCTCAGCTGCATCAAGTATTGGTTGCTAATAGTTCACAGCTCTCTTTTCTAATTTTCCTGTCATGTTGCAGAAGCTGCCCTCCTTCAGAGACATTCCCCAACTAACACACTGGAGCACCCAACTAGAGATTGATCTTAAGATGCACAAGTGAGAGGAATCTGTTGTGCATTTTTTTTTGTTCTAGGCCTTTGGTAGAATCAGATTAAAGCAGAGAATCCGGCTGAGAAGGCAGCTAGACAGCTGTCCTTTGGGGCCTGTTGCGCTTTCTTTCATCAAATATCCTCAGAGCATCTACCCAGCCAGTTTCCTGGAGAATTTTTACCAGCACCTCATTTAAGACATTCAACCAGAAATGGTACTATCTGTTGAGACCTTGAAAACAATTGCAGTTTGTAGTTGAGCCACTCCAGCTTTGTCATAGAGTAAGTGGAAATGAGACTTTAAATGAGTATTCTAAAGTACCATGGCCTTTTAGTTACCAGAATAACTGATATTCTAGAAATGGCAAGAAAATATTACCAGCTCCTAGTGAGTAATGTGCCGAAAATGACTCAGGTTGTTTTTAATTTGGAGAGGTGAATAAATAATAACATAAGAGAGAAGTCAGTACTATTGACAGAAAAGCTCAAGGTCATCACAAGTCTTGGAAACTGGAAGTGTGGCTCAGCAGACTGGGCTCAAGGGGAGCACAGATGGAGTGGGAACATGGTATGTGGGGGGTGGAAGGGGGGGTGGTGCTTTTCAGCTGAGGCAGGGCAGAGGTCATGGCTTAGGAGTCCTGAAGTGAGAGGTTCTTGTGGTCTGTGGTACAGGAATATTAGTCTTCCAAGTCCATTGAGACCTAGCTCTTCAGGGTGGAAGAGATCCTGATTTGATGTCTGAGATAAAGAGGTAAATGGTAAACACAGGGTCAGCTGCTTTGCTTATAAAAGGCTTACTCTTAGGCAGGTTTTCCTCTTTAGGAATTAGCTGTTCCCGAGAGGGGAAATATTTCCCAGATTTCCTTAAGAATTTATAGCAGGACCTCAAAAACACCTGGAACTAGACATAGTTAATACAGCTAGCTTTGTGATTTGTGAATGTCAAGTAGTCAACTGCAGAACCCAAGAAGCTGGAACAAGTTACTATGTATGTAGTAGGCCCAGGAGAGAGAAAGCCATACACAATTGTGAGGTCTGCTGCAGTTCAGGATATGAGATGGTTAGCATGAATGTCCCTCCTGTCTTACCTAGTTTTTTTAAAGCTCAGTGTGCATGTCAATTCTTTCTGGAAGCCTCCTTTGACCCATGAGTTAAGACCAGGTGCTCTCTTCAGCACTTCTACAGAAGCTACAGTGGTCAGTATCATTACTTTTCTTAAGATGCTTATGAAAGGTATTGATGTATGACTGGATACAGTATAAACTGACAACATGGCTACTCTATGGTATGGTTAAGGGAAAGTTTTTATTGTAAATATCAATACACTATTGAGAGGGGGGGAGAGAACATAGCATGAGCAGGATTAATAGGAAAATGAGTAGCTGTGGAAAGGGAAGTCTGTGAGCAGGAGGGAGTTTGGGTAGAAGAAGAGGTAAGAAGCTAGGCCTCTTCACATGAAATATGTAGCAGGTATTTTGGAATGGAGGGGGCCTGGATGTACTTTGGTATGGTAATGGGCACCACAGCTAGCCATATGTATGGAAATGGACTTCTGCCAGAGGTAATGGAATTGACTTCTTTTGGTATAGATGGGAACCAGTTTCACAAGTTCCTGAGGAATGCTGGCTTTTATCTAATCACCAAAAATCCTCTTCTAGTTCAGGATGAGCTTATTTCTTGGTATTGATACTGCCCTTTGGAGGATGAAGAATGAGAGTTACCCTTATATGTACAATGCACAATGTGGTATGTTTTGAATGCTGTAGAGGTATTACCATAAGCCTGAGAAGTAACATACCCATTACCCTAACCCATTTCCTTATAGTCTTTGCAGCCCTTCTTGCCAATCCCTTCATTAACTTCTCCATCCTCGGTCTCTCAAACCAACACACATCTGCTTTCTGTCACTATCAACTTGACTTGAATTTTTGAGAGTTTAATACAACTAAACTAGTTTGCTGTGTGTTATTTCATCTGGATTCATTTACTTGTTTCAGTTATACTGAGACTTGTCACCAATGACTCATTCTTTCATATACTGAGGCAGTATTCCAGTATATAGATATATACCATGATTTGCTTATGTAGGGCCTTGTCCATGAACATTTGTATTATTTCCAGGTTAGGCTATAAAACAGAAAGCTGAAGTGAGTATTTGTATACAAGTTAGGAGAAAGAAGCCATAGCCATAGAAGAGAAAAAAATAATTGCAAGTCATCTACCTGGAAAAAACAAAAAAACAAAACTTGCATCCAGAACATTTAAAGAATACTTAAACTTCCTGCTTCTCTGAACCTCTTATGGCTTTGAGTGATATCCAATGAATCTTTCTCCAGCAAGTAGGCTCTGTTCAGTTCTGTTCCATTTATTTTTTTCTCTAAAGGTTTTGTCTTATCATATACACCAGGTCTCCTGTCTCAAACTTAGAAGTTAAATCCCACAAATGAAGATAGATAATAGAAAACATCCCTGAATTTGAGCATCAGCAAGGATTATCATGAACAGAAGACAAAGGTAGGAATACTATCATAGCACCTTTCCAGCTTTGCTATGGTTTTCGTTGAATTTCTGGTGAGAGATTTTCTAGGATTGGGTCAAAAGTCTCAGCTCACTACCTATCCCTATACTTCTCAAGCCAACGTTGTTAGTATTTTGAGTGTAGAAGAACTAGCTAGCACGCAGGCAAGAGCCATATCAGATTTATTAAAGGAATGAGCGGGGGAGGGGGAGAGAAAGAGAGAGAGGGGGGAGTAGAAAGCAGAGAAGAAGAAAAAGAGTCTTCCATGTGGTTGGGGCTCTTTAAAGAGGAATTATGCAGACACGCCCTAGACGTGGGCTTCAGGGGCCCCTAAAAGCCTCTGCAGGCAGGGCTGTGGCCGCAACAACTAACAAAAGTGAGCATCTGAAGGTCACTGCCCTCCCCAGGCAAACCTCTCTCTCTCTCTCTTATTTTATATTTATGCATGTACTTGAGCTCTTTAAGGGTAGACTCCAGTTCTGATTTCTTTTTGTCCCTTTTCAATTTGCATATATAGCTTAACTTAATATGGTTGAATAAATTATACAGTTGGATGCCCTATATATGATCTTGTACTCTCAAAAGTTATTTAAGACATCAAAAATCATTACATCTTTATTAAACTTATCAGCATTGTTATTATCTTTAGAACTGAACACTAAAAGCTTTGAAACAAAGTATAAATGCTATTTCCCCAATATGCATTGTTCATATGTTATTATGTATTCCCTCTATATATTAATTAGGTATCTTTGCAATATAATACTTACATCTTATCAGTATACCTTATGTAATCTGAAAAGTCTTTGGGAAGTACTTGCTAACAGACAAGTACATGTGATATAACACCTTCTGGAGAAACAATCTGTTACTTTAGAATTTGCTACCATTTATTTTGTATTCTTTGAAATTAAAATATAATCAAATGATTTTTCTCTTTTTCTTTTCCTCCTCCAATTGCTTTTATTTACCTTCATTCTTGCTGTCTCTCAGATTCATGGCCTCTGGTCTCTTTTTTCTTCAATTGTTAACACACACACACCTGATATCCACATTTCTATGAAACGATAAAGGTTAAAGGGTCTACCCAGCTTTCTATACTCTTAAAGCATGTGCTACATGCCTTCTGGTTAAACAAGGGACATAATTTATATCCACTTTTTCCTACTTCACACAATCTTTTTGAGGTATTAATTCTAATTCCCTCCTTTCAGACAGGGTCTTATTAAGTAGCCCAGACTGCCTCTGTACGTACCATGTGTCCCACCTGTCTTAGCTTCTCAAGTGATAAGATGACAAGTGTGAGTCACCACAATTGACATTCTGAGATTTTACCTGTGAATTTAAATGCAATGTTAATATATAGCATGGGATTACAACACAATTCTTTTGTTATTGATGATTTCATTTCTTTGCATGGAATGGAATGAGAGTAGGTTATCAATACTACATGGCTGATATGGTTATAATAAGGATTTTTCTCTTTATATAAAATAATTTTCATATTTGGGAATGTTATTTAATTGCTTTGGAAAAGAGTTTTCAAAAGATGTGCCATATATTGTCCCTCCAGAAATACATGAGCATTTTTAAGAAAATATAATTTCTTTCAGAAATTGACTTGATTTTGAGTCTATTAGATGATTGTGTGGAGAGTGAGGGTGAATGAATGGTTATTGATTCAGTCCTTGACACTAGCTAAAGATCATCTTCTTGCTGTGTACATTTTATTTCCCCTATTTGCTTATTAAAAAAGCAGAAATTTAAATGTAGCAGAAGACTAGTAATTCCTTGCTAAAGTTGGTATTCTGGAGAAGTTTTAAGCACTGATTAGGAATCAAAAGATTTGTGTAATCCTGTGCCCTGTTAGTGTGTTTTAGACACAAGTTTGTCCCCTGGGTGTGGCCGTGTGTGTCTGGTGTCCCTCAGTGTTGCTGCCATGCCCCTGCCCACCCACAGAGCTGTGTCTCAGCATGCCCCTGGGTGTGTCTGCTTGCTTACCTGGTCCTTTAAAAGGAAATAACACATGTCAGTGATTTCTTTTTCTCTCTGCTCCCTCCTCCTCTTCTTCCTTCCTTCCTTCCTTCCTTCCTTTCTTTCTTTCTTCCTTTCTTTCTTCTTTCTCTCCTCCCCACCCTTCTCTGGATATCCAAACCCTCCCTAAATAAAATCCTAAACAGCACCTGGCAGCAAATGTTTTGTCTTTCTCACACGCAAAATACTGACACTAATTTTTGCATCAAAGCTTTCATTTTGCACTTAGATATTCCTAATTATGTGGAAGTATGACTGATACCATCCTGATTAATTTTTGTTTTTTTTGGTTTATACTTTTCACTGTTTGCAATGTTGCTGCTCAAAGCTCTTGAAAAATGGAAGTGAAGGGATTTGGTGTCCTTCTCTCAGGTAAGCACAACCATTGAGTTCCTAATTCAAGATTTCCCTTTATTCAAGCCAAATAGCTTTTTAGATCCATGGTGAGAGGGGTACAGCTCTAGTAAAGATAAAGGAAATGGCAATTATTAAGGTGGCTTGAGATTCTTAATCTGAATTGAAAAAGATGCAAGGGAAGTGAGATAGGAGAAGGTAAGGTCTGCCTTTCACCTTTATTTGTAATAGGTTGTTGGTTATGTGTGTGAAACAATTAGTGTTTTGTTAATTTTTCCTGGAGCTCTCTCTCGCCTACCTACCCAGCATCTATCTATCTTTATTGTCGTCTGTAACAGTACTAGCTACCAGGTGTCCTCTCTGCTCTAAAATACCTGCTTTCCCTTCTCTTGTCCTTCTGGGCTTAGAGCTGATAACCCTGTCACCCTTGGGAGTGGAAAAGCTTAGGGAGACATTACAATCAAGAGCTCTTACTTTGCTCTTCTCTGCTCCCTTCTGCAGTGAATGAGAGGCCCAGGAGTCCACTCCACACTCCCCCAGGTTCTCTAGATAGACCTTTAGCAGGCAGCTTCCTGCAGAAGAGCTGTGATCTATTGATGCCCCAGGGAATTGTTTTCTATTGAGCTCCACCTAAGTGCCCACCAGCACAGTTTGTCAATATCTGGTTATGTCACTGGCAGATCAGCTTCAGCCCCCAGTACCCTGGGAAGTTCTCTGTTGTCAGCAGGTCTGACAAGCACACTCTTCAGTTAAAACTAAACATTTGCTTTTGTTCAGCACTGAAGCCCTTCTGCAGTTTTACTTCAGGGTACATCAGTTTCCAACATTTTTTACAAGAGCTTCATAGTTAATCATATTTTACTAGCTAAGATATTTTCATCTAAACTTTTCCTACTGTGATTTTTGGTTCATTTCCTTTTCCTGACTAAACCCTGATTAATTCTGTAACAAATACTCCATGCTCCAGTTTGGTGCCAAATTATGAGACTCTCATGTTAATCAGGTTTTCATTGCTACAAAAAGTACTGGAGTAGCCGGAGCACGCCTTTAATCCCAATTCTTGGGAGAGAGGTAGAGGCAGGAAAATCTCCATGAGTTCCATGCCAGCCTGATCTACAAGAACAAGTTCAACGATAGCCTCGTCTCAAAAATACCAAAAACCAAAATTGAAACAAACCTACCCAAACTTCAAAACACCAAAACAAAATACAAAAAGCCAAACCCAAACAACAACAGCAGTAGCAACAACAAACAACTGCCCCCCAATAATACAAAACAAAACAAAAACAAACCAAGCAAACAACCAAAGAATACAAGAAGGAAACAACAGAACACTTATTTGGGCTCACAGCTTCAGGAGATCAAGGTTCCCTCTCTCCACTGGCATGCCTAGTAGGGAGGTAAGAGTGTGCTTATCTTATGACAGCCGGGAGCAGAGTCTTACAGTAAAGCTGCAGGGTCAAGCCTTCTTCATTCACTCCCTCAAACCCCAACCTCTGAACACTGCTGACTTTTGAGACTCAGCCTTTCATATATGAGTCTTTGGGGTGACATTTCATAACCAAATCATCACATTGCTGGGAAAGTGATAAAAGAGACACCACTCTGGATAAGGTCTTCATCACGCCTTTGATTTCCATGTAATAAACAGGTAAGGAACTGGGGGCCCTGTGATAAGAGGCTTGAGGTGGAATTTTTAGAAGTTCTAGTTAAGGAAATTTTATTGAAAAGGAAAAGCTTGTAGAAATTAGCTAGAGGAAGAGGAGAGACTGTTCTAGCAACTCCAATAGCTTCTTTTAGATTGGGGCTGATCAGGGTGACGCAACTATGAAAAGGGAGCCCAACCCTGCTGCTGTATTGTATTGTAAATACTAAAGGGGCTTGGTGTGTAGGTCTTCTCAGGAGCATCTCAGATCCTCATCTGTCCGGTGAGTTTTCTATTTCACCTGAGGTTTTTGGGTCATTAGCCCTTCAGTTTGCCTAGGATTTACACTTCAGATCATAGGGACCACACCATGGAAAGCCGATGGCTGTACAGAAGGGGAGAGATGATCACAGGGGCTAATTCTCAAATGAACTCAACCCCTCTGGACTTTCTCCAGTATCCCCAGGAAACACTTGAGGGACTGCTAGCTAAAAGAGACTAGGATTACATATTTAGTAGCCACTTAACTAAGTCTAAAGCATGCTGGGTTCTTGAAAAGAATCTGGGTACTAACTATGGTCTGAAAGTCTGCACTTCCTCAGAATTCATATAGTGGGCCAGTTGTGCATACCTACGATTTTAGTACTTCAGAGCCCAAGACAGAAGGATCATGAATTAGAGGTCTTACTGAGCTAGATAATGAAGCTCTGTCTTAAAACAAAACTAAAATTTATATACTAGGATTCAATATCATGGGAACATGGGATTGCTTAAGCAATCAAGGCCTCACTCTCAGGAAGAGACCTGAGGCTGTTCCCATGTTCCTTCATCATGCTAAGGCAGAGCTCTACATTATGTCTTTCTTCTAAGCAATCATCACCAGACACAGTCTGCTGGTTTCTAGCCTGATGGACTTTCATCCTCCAGAACTTGAAGGGGTAAATTTCCTTATGTTACCTAGTATGAAATATTTGCTATATCAGCCCAGGTAGACTAAAGCAGCAGGCTAAAGTGGCAGCCAGTTACATCAGTCTATTGGAAACCCAGTTAAAGTTGTTCACATGATTTCAATACACAGAAAATTTTGTGAATCATTGATATCGAGAAACAAAAGCATAAAAGTGTAGTGTGATAAGTGTGAATAACCAATTACCAATAAAGTTTAATGTTAGAAAGTTTTCAGACCTAAGTATCATTTAAAACTAATCTTCAGGGAAGCTTGCTATGTAAAAGTCACATAGAATTCCTGTTATGGTAATTAACCCCCCACGAGATTTATATTAAGTCATGTTTATTATCTAAAAGTCACTTACAGAAAAGGGAGTGTTCAGGGGGGCAAGAAAAGGTGGAGATGCAGCGCACAGGAGGGTTCCCAACCGAATGGTCCTTCCTAAACACACCACAGGTCCAGAACCAAGGGGCCGGGGGTCCTCCCTCTTCCGGTCTCTTTCTTCCCGGGCTTTTCTTCCAACGCTGTTTCCAGTTTACCACGCCCTGCCCTACTCCAGTACTTCGACGTAAATAGAGTTTACTTGGGTAGCTTCTGGTTTCCTGCTACAAATTCCAAATGCAGAGATTTAGCATTTTTGATGAGCAAAACCTGGTTATAGGTGGCAAATGTTTTGACGTGCATTTTCTTCACTATTCACTTAAGAAAAGGGTGCTATCACTGTGGAACTAGGCAAATGTTTAGAAGTAAGGAAATAAATGAAACGTGGAACTACCTAATGGCTTTTCCTTTAGTTCAAAAAACAGCTTTAAATAAGCAAATATTTGCCTAGTAAATAAATGAATAAATGACCTCTTTGTAATTAGATTCCAATTATACAAAAATAAAAGAAGTATATTTGCCACCTCTTAACTTGAGGAAAATTAATTAAACATTAATTTCTCATTTGATATTAACCTCAAGAAAGAACAGTTCTTGGAGCTGTGTTTGACTAATTTATGAAAATCTATATTTAGTGAGAGAGTGAGAAGTACCAATACCTTTGATTTAATATTTTTTTACTAGCTCTTAAAATGAACATGAGTTTCAAAGGCATCTTCAGCATTCTTCAACTACAGCTGTTTCTATTGCTTGGGAACTCTGTGTGACCCCCAAATCACTGTTTATGTTACTTTAGAGACCGAATCAGATGTGCCAGGCAGGTTGAAGAAAAAAAATCATTAGGCTTTGCGTTATAGAAGCATTACTGGGAGGAGGAGTTGAAATCTTAATGCAACAGCAAACGGAACACAGCTCTTGTATGCTGATTACAAGGCTTGATAAGTGATGCAAAACTGGATTGCTGTCTAGAGAGAGTGAATTAATTGATTATCAGAGGGTATTAGTTAACCTATAATATGCCTGCCACATGAAAATTAATGTTATTTAAATTCCTATTCAGTATTGAATTCCCTACCATCTCGAATATTTTCCATTTCATTTCTAGCCCTCTAGTTTACAAGATGTTGCTTTCTCCTTTAGTGGTTGGTTGCATGCTTGCAAGTCTCTTCCATGAGAAAAGAACAGGGACTGCAGTGCCATGCTGGAATAGAATGCTTTTCTTTTACTTACATACTTGGTGGGAAACAAGGTGCAGAGCTGAGATGTGCGGTAAGTGCTTTTTGAATTATGTTGGGAAGAGAGTTGGGTTGATAGGTCATTCCATAAAGAAAACATGTGGCTGATTCCATGGTATTACAAAGTACTTCAATATGCTGTAAAATGAAAGCCTACAGCATTCCCTGAGGTTTCTCTCTATCTCATTTCATATACACTCAGCTTCCTCATACATATTCCGTAGCTAAATTACAATGACATAGGAAGCTTTGTTTGATGGTATCTGAATTTTTTTAAAAGTAGCAATGAAATAAAGCCTAAGGATAATGTATGCTGCTTGGGTGGTATCTTAAATAAGAACCAAGAATAATTCTGACTGGGAAAACAATTGAAGAATGCTATCTTGTTTTGCTTTTTTTGTTTGTTTTTTGAGGCAGGATCTGGACTGGCCTTGACTTTATGAGGCTCTTAAGTCCTGTTGAGAATGAGATTTTAACAACTGAGATAATGAAGAAATCTCCCAGTTGTTTAGTTCAGGCTTAGTAGGCCCCTTACAGGGCTGAACTGAACATCCCAGCTATTTTGACATTATTGTCCATACTAAATAGCATTCTACAGCAGAAATAAAATACAGCATCCTTCATGTGTCACTCTCTCATCTACATCTGATGATATTGCTACTCATGGAAGGAAAAGAAGGTTGTCCAGGAGCATTAGGAGATGAGGTTCTGGCTTTTAACACACAGCCTTGGCAACTGCATTGGTTCATTTTGGAGAGGACACATAGTCTAACTTTAGTCAACACAAAGCATTTCCTGTTGTAGTTCCTCTGTGAATTCAATTCAGTGAAGGAACTTTTTTTCTTTTAAGAAAGAGGGCACATTATTTTCAAAACAGCTTATTCTTTTATTTGACAGCTCAAAAGGTGTAATAGATTCTAATTATACCAAGTTAAAGTGTAGCATGCAATATCTGTCTATTGGTGTTGTGCAACTTTTCTTGAGAAAATGTGAACAAGTGAACAAGTATTCAGTCCAGATTGAGGATCAATAACAGGACAAAGAAACAATTCTATCCAACTCTAATTTAGTGAACCTATGAGTACATTAGGGTTACTTAGAGGATGTTTGGTGATTAGATGGCAGCTGCATCACTGAAAGTCCCACCTCAGCATGAGTGACAGCTAAAAAGAGCTGTCCCCCTGCACTCCATACACTCTCTACAGAAGGCAGTTTGGTGGATTAGAGTCTTCCTCTCTAACAATTGTTTACTGCTTTTGCAATATTGAAAAAGAGATTTGCAAATCTTTACTTTCAGGAACGTTCTAAGTCTTGAGGTTTTATTTACTTCCAGAGTCTTAAGAGGTCCCTTCATGCCTTCCAAAAGAAATGTTTTGATTTGAAGAAAGTAGCTACACAGAACTCTATTTCTTCCTCTGACTCTTATATTCTTTCTGTCCCTTCTTCCTTTTTATCTCCTGAGCCTTGGAGAGGGTGACCATTGCTATCTGACTATCATTAGCCATCTGATGCTGGGCCCTGGGCTAATATACCAGAGCAACACCCACTATTCCCAGAAGCTTGATGATTATATGTCTCTATTTTCCCATTGCATAATAGAAATTTTTCTCCATGACTGGCTAAGGCTGACAGCACCATTAATTTATTATGGTTTTAAACATAGATATTTTAGAAGGGAATTTGACAGACATACCATATCCATTTGGAAAGAGCAATTGGAGCTGTTTCGTCCCTCTATCCTGTTTGCCTTGGCTTATAGTATTAGAAGTGAGTTCTTTTCTGATTGTACCCATAACAGTCATGACACTATCTCACCACTTAGTAAGTTTTGACTGGGATGTTGGTAATATAGCATATAGGGCCCACAGCTGAGCATACCTGTTAGTAACAATTCTTCCCCAGCCAGAAGAGAGGGAGCCTTATTTTTTCATGTCCTACAATCAATATATATAGCAATAGGTACTTATCATCTAGTTTGGGAAGGCAAGTAACAGTAGTTATAACAGCCCGCCTAAGATAACAGCTCATAGGAAGGTAGCCTCGCTCTAGCTTTTGGCTCGTGGAGGGATCTCCTACCTATTAAGGTAGGATGCATTTGTTTCAACTCTTAAATTGTTATTTTTACCATTTTCTAGTCTTAAAGAAGGTGGCCATATCTCTGAAGGTGTATTGCTGTCAGCTCAAAGCAAGCTCCAACTGTTCTTGTGGGGCTGGCAGGAATAAAAGAAATAACAAGTCAAAAACGGAGTGAAAAGATCTTTTTTTTTTTTTAAGATTTATTTACTTATTATGCATACAGTTTTACAGAAGAGGGCACCAGACCTCATCATAGATGGTTGTGAGTTACCATGTGGTTTTGCTGGGAATTGAACTCAGGTCCTCTGGAAGAACAGTCAGTGCTCTTAATCGCTGAGCCATCTCTCCAGCCCCGAGTGAAAAGATCTTAACCACTTGTATTATTTGCTTCCTCAAAAGTATAACACTGGGCATAATAGAACTGATGGGGGATACTACCTTGGCTAGTCCTCCACAGTGCACAGTCATTTTCTATGAGCCATCAGGTCTCTTCACCCTGGGTGTTGCTGTCACAGCAGGGCTATACAGCAGGGCTTTCTAGCTCTAATGGTTTCAGCTAAGGGTGGCTTTCACTGTTCCGCTTGACTCAGGTCCAAAAGCAGGTCTAATCTGCTATGCCTGTCAATGGAGCCAGTCCCCTAGTTCTGATAGTTTCTGAGCCATCACTGTGACCCTTATTTTCCGCTAGCTACAACTTAGCTTTTGAAAAGACTCCAGGCTGGGTGAACAATCTCTATACCCTTTATTCTTTATTGCAGGAGAGAAATGCAAAATGAGTGTACTCTTGGGGGACACCTATCCATTCCTAGGACAAACTTAACTTTTCTAACTTTACTGATTCCTGTCTTTTTAGAAGCTCATTAGTGCAGTGTTTGACTTTCTGTTACTCTTCTCTGGGAGTTCTCAATCTATATAAATCTTGTTGTATTTACCCTAA
This sequence comes from Sigmodon hispidus, assembly GCA_004025045.1. Classification (NCBI taxonomy): domain Eukaryota; kingdom Metazoa; phylum Chordata; class Mammalia; order Rodentia; family Cricetidae; genus Sigmodon; species Sigmodon hispidus. Next base: position 10,262 of record PVIH01010438.1, on the reverse strand, counting down.
GTAGTCTGGATAGACTCCTTTTTCTAATTTCACATCCTCTGGTCCCATTCTTTTCCTATGTTCTTTCTCCTCTTCTTAGTTTCTTCTCTTTTGTTGACATTGAGAATTGAACTCAGGGCTTTGCATGTGCTAGTAGGCAAATATTCTACTACTGAGCCATGTCTTTGCCTGTTTCATCCATTCTTGATTGCTTCAGCACTTTCTGAGACTAAGTTACATGCTAGTCTAAGTCATTTAAATCTGCTAAAGCCTTACCTCTCTGTGGAAATCATGTCACACTATAGGACTTAGCACCAGAAAAGTCACCTAGGCTTCTTAGTAGTCCCTGCAGAGTCAACCTGGGTTCTCCTGTGTACATGGTCCTATCTGGCCTAATGCATTGGGCATCCAATATTGCTTCTCTCATGCCAAGTTCTTTTATCAATATCTGTCTTTCTGCTATTATTCTCTCATCTTTTATATTCATGGGTACCACAGGCAGCAGTAAGCAAATATCCCTAATGGCTTCCATGAGTCAGTCCCCCAGAGACTGATTTCTCCAGTCTTGCCTCAGTTTATATAGTCTCAAAGGGGGATGGGAAATGATATTAATCAGTTCTTCCATATTCATGGCATTGATCCTATCTGGTCCACAAATTTAGACTCTATCATGTGAAGGGCTCTTTCATTTTTGTTTAAAAGATTTCTCCAATTCAAGTAGTTTAAATGTAGGATATTCCCTCATCATCATAGTTTCCTCCAGGGTAACATTACAGATCCTGTCTGTGAGATGAGTCACAGCTACATTGCTTCAGATTGAATTCTATTACTTATATTAAAAGGTCAATGTAAAAAATAATATCATATATTGGATATAAAAAACAGTTTTGGAAAGGTGTTGTGCCATGAATAGTTAAATTATGATTGTTATAGGTTCCTCCTGAAGAAAACTTTCTTAGCAGATATAGAAGCTATAGAAAATGAAGAGAACATTTTGTTTAAAGCTGGCATAAAACACTTTACGGACTTTTGGTTCTAAGTATAGCTTATGGTGAACATTGAGTAACATACAAAATTTTTCTAGTTCTTGCAAACCTTCTAGAATATCTCTAGGAAGCTATGACATCTTCTTTAGGAGTACGGAACTCTGAAATACTTCTCTTTTGAGGCATATATAGACAGATTGTGATTTTCTCTTCTAAAATAACCCCTTTGTTATTGCCAGAGCAAAACTTTCTTCTTATACACTGAAGTTCAAAATAAAATTCCTTCAGCTCAACATAACATTTCTTCTTCTCTTCTTCTTCCACCTCCTTCCCCTCTTCTTTTTCTTTTCCTTTTCTTTTCTTTGTTAGATTCATTACTAAGCGTTCTTTAGGACAAGGGTTGGAACATTCTCCTATGACAGATAGTGAATTCTTTTAAGCTTTGTGAGATATAAGGTCCATGTCACCAACCTCTTACTCAATTGTCAAATTATAGAAGCAACCGTGTGTGTGTGTGTGTGTGTGTGTGTGTGTGTGTGTGTGTGTGTGTGTGTATGTGTGTATGTGTGTGTGCAACTGCTGGCTGGATTTGACTTGTTGGCTGTAACTATGGCTGCACAAGATGTCATCCCCTTATCTAGTCCATTGGTACTTAGACTGTTGTCTCCAGAGTCTAAGTATTTTGTCATTATGTGGGAGTCCTTGGAAAGTATAGGCTCTGGCTGTACCCTAGGCTTGTTGTATTGGAACTGATATTCTTACAAGGTTTTACAGGTGACTCATATATATTTGTTTTTGTGAAACCATAGCCGCAGATGAATAGCACAAAGAAGACATCTGAGAATCTATGTATCATGCTCATCAGGGTTTGCTATCTTCTCCGAGTATAATTTGAGAGCCTTTTTCCTTCCTCTGATGCATCCTCACCCACTAACCGCATGCTAGGCTTGGGCTGTTAGCTTGTTGTGCTGCCTCCTCAGCCTAGCAGCTGCTCATTCCCCAGTTTCTGTGTCCTCATGGGAGGTTGTTGGGAACTTGTCAGATGAGAAGGGTTTGGCTTGTTTGCAGCTATGCTGAATATATGGCATGCCTCCTTTACAAGGCTGCCCAGTATAGTACCCAGCTCCTTTCTGCAGCATCTCTTTCAGGAGTCAAATGTAAATGGAAAAAGAAGTTCAAGGCATGGGAGTCATTTCTCGTTGCATAATGGGATATGAAAGAACTTCGAATAATTATTACACTTTTTAGTAAGGTAATAATAGCAACAAACTTCTCTTTGATGGGAGGTAGCTGCTGTCTCTTTCTCATTGTCAGGGCTGCTCTATTGCCTGTGGTAAAGCTGAAGATAGTCAAAAAGTAGACCAAGAAGTTCATCCAGTACAAATTAGACTGGTCAGTCAATATTAGATGAACCTGATGGAAACTCCAAGGTATTGACAGTAAGCTTCAGGGAAGAGTTAAGGGCCAGATTCTGATGCTTAGTATCAGTTACAGGAACAACCAGAAAACAAATCACATACTGCCTATCAACTTCCAGAAGTTCCTGTCCAAAAGGTCAAGCAACTGGAAGTGCTTCTGATGGGCAACAAATCTTACTGTGCTGGGATTGTTTACAGCATGTTCCCCAACAACCACAACCCTTGGAAAGAGCAGCATAGCTGACTGCTGGCCATAAGAGTCGCCAATCCCAACATCAGGCTGTGCCATGGAAAATAAAAGAGAGTAGCTAGTTCTCTAAAGAGTCATGTGCATATTTTATTTGTGCCTAAATAAAGCCACAAGAAACTGCAAAATAAATAAATATGTAATAATGGCAATCTCAAAGAGGAATACTCTAAGCATGCTGGAGGTTGCAAGGCAAATGAGCTGTTTCAGAATTTTCTTAAATGGAACACAGAGGCCTTAATTATGATGTATATTTCTTCAGGTGAAGCTTTCAAATAAATCAGAATATGCATTTATATAATTTTCCTGCTGCTCCCCATCCTCTTGCCTTTTATTCTTCTTTATTAATGCAGGTGCCTCTTATAATAAACTGGCCCATACTAGGTTGATTTGCATATGTGCAAGCTGATTATTTAGTCTTGAAATCTTATTAAAAGTCTCCCTAGAAGTGATGCCTAGGCTGCACTAAGTATCCTGTGGTGGAGGATGTAGTATGGTATCTTTGGCTCTCACTGAGTAGTTGCCCTTTTGTATTATCAGACAACTTTTCTACCTGGAGCAGGGTGTCTCATATGAAGCAGCTTCTCAGCAAGTATTTATTGGAGTCATGCCCTTTTTAGGGTAATATTTCATTTCTGGTAGAGCCTTGTCCTAAAATCTGTGTTCCTGGAACTTCTACTTTTGTCTTCTGTGTTATGAAACCCTATGAAGGAGATAATCAAATTAAATATAGTTTTCTGTGTCTGTACTATACTGTGGTTTCCTCACTTAGACTCTACTATATACAATTTCTATTATTTATCTCTATTTTAAAGGTGAGCACTCCAAGCCTTTAAAAGAGTAACATGTTTGAAGTCTTAAAATTAGTAGCAGAAGGAAAAGAGATTTGAATGTAGGCAGCAGGGCTGAAAAGTAAATGTCAACCATTGACATGGCATAGGACTCCTGACAGGTTTAACATGCTTTGGACTCCTCAGTGGCTAGCATTTGTGGAAACTTGCAAATCTCAATTTCAAAGTGAGTCATGTACTCTTGAGGCTCGTATATAGGAAGCCATTGTTCATGAGTCATTAGGAAAGACATTGAAAGATGATGTTGACATCCTCCTCATTCCACTAAAGTACAGCCACATAAAAATTATTCAAGTTGTCAGGGACCTCATTACAGTAAGAAGCAAATCTATGGTAAATATATAAGCAATGTTGGCTTCTGCATAGACTTAGTCACCAGGGTCCTAGTGATATCCTTTCACGGTCTTCACAGGGAAATTTCTATCTAGACTTCTCACCCAAACCTCAAATGTAGTTCCAGGATTGTTAACTGTATTTTGGTATAAGCATGTATTAATGGCATGGAAAATTGTAGCTCACAAGCCATCATTTGAGAAACATGTTGACAGTAACAGACTGCTTCTACGACCACGGGGGCAGGCCTCCTAAGAGAATGCATAATTCCTGAAAATTCGAACAGCCTGTTCACCTTGAATGTATGAACATTGACATTTTGTGTGGATATCTGTAGTCATAAGTCTGGATACTTGCCTGAAGTCCTGCTGTTTCAAGCAGAGAAGCTGGAAGAAAGAAAGAAGAGACTACATGGTATCTCAGCCATTCTGTAATAACAAACCTGAAAGAGATATGAAGAATAATACACACATTGTCCCCTCTTCCTTTAATTGATAATGACAACAAATTATTACTTATGAATGGACAACACAAAAGTTGTCTTTTTGGATGGTGTAACAACAATGGGACATGAAATCACTTTATGATGCCTAACTCCTATATATATGCAAGGTGGGTGCTATTGTTAGCCACCTTAGAATAATATATTTATCACTAGTTGACTTCTGTCAGAAATACAGTATGTTAGCACACAGCAGAGGGAAGAAAACAATGTTTTGAAGAAAGCAGAATAAACTAAGAGAATTCTCTATCCTAAGTGTCATATATAATACGTAGGCCAGTAAAGGATAATTTAAACCCATTTCAAAGCAGACTACCATAACTTTGCAGCATTTCTTTCTCCTTAATGGACCCTGGTGCTAAAACAGTGGGTTTGTCTTACTGTTTTGTGCCAGCAGATAATATGTAACTCACCTAGCTTCTGCACACTTCCATTGCTGTTCTGCTACCCTCTATTGACACTTTTAAATTTAGATTGATTTGTTTACTCAATAGATTGTTAAACACCTACCATGTCTTGGACTCTGGCTTATGTTTTGGTACAGAGGTAAATAAGATCCAAAGGCAGCCCCTTAGCACCCAGAATAGATGACAAACACATGCAAAAGTAGAGGCATTGCAAGTTAGGAAATAGGCTTTACAACATGTTTGTTTGGAGAAAGAGAGAGGGAGGAGGAATCAGTTCTATGTGACAGGATGTGGGATTAAGGGAACTTAGACAAGTCTTTGAGTAAGACCTGCTCAGGCCTGGATGTAGTTAAGGGTCTGTAAGGTAGTTTTGTATATCTCTATGTATCTGATCCATTGTACTTGACCTGGAATGTAATCTTAGTTTTCTTATTTACAAACATGAACTGAGCACCTCTTTCATGCTGGACTCTGAGTGAGGAACTCATAGTCTAAACTAGGGGTAGGTGTAAATTTGTGTTTACAGAAGAGAACTACTACCCAGGATATAATTTGCAAATGCCATTTTGCTTTCAATTTCTTTTCTTTGGGTTTCTAACTACTTCCCTCTCTACATGGGACTTACTAGTAACCAGATGTCAGAACCCATTACCAGTTTAGTAATTTAGTAATTGAGCCTCCAGGAGGATTGTCCTTCCTAGATAAATTGGATCACATGATTAGTCCTGTCCAATGAGATGTGGGCATAGTTAGTCATGCCACTCTGTTGGGAGAGTACTAATGACAACGTAGACCATTTTGTCCTTTTAACATTGGTGGCAATGGTTCTGCTGCATCAGCCTGGGTTGCCAAATAGGTATTATTTATAGAGGCCTTTACCTAGCACATTGGTCATCTAAAGTAACCAAGAAGGAAACATTTGTCTTTTAAATCCCTGAGATCTAGGATTGTTCTTCACCATAGTATAATGCTGGGTGTTCTGATAGTACATTTTAAGTATGTAAAAGAAGGTATCTACATTACCCTGAGTAAGTCATCCTTCCCACATATAGGTATGTATTTCTCTCTGTACATACTGTTTCATTAACAATCCCACAGTATTACATGTTTAACAGATTAGGAATAAAGAAAATGAACCATACCTGTCTTATTTATTACTATATCCAAAGGACCAAAAACATGAAAATAAATGCTTGTAGAAAAAAGTGAATGAATAAATGAACCAGGAATTATCATATGCAATAAGGGGAAATGTTGAATTAATATAATTCTTTGTATTGACAGTGTCTTAAGTGAAGCCTGGAATGTATCAGAAATTTGAGAACATTCTATTCTTCTCTGTATTTGTTTTAATTCAGTTGAACTAAAATAATTCTAACTCCAATAAGACAGAAAATTAAGGTTTTTTCCTGACCCATTTAGTAGGAACAAAGTTGGGTTTTCCCCTTTGAACCAACTCCTTTGCCTTCATTGGAGGGAGCTCTTGGTTGTCTAACTTAAAAGTCCAGTTTGCTGCAGTCCGTGTTGTGGATAGCTGCCTACAGACTCTGGAGACACACAACTCTAGAAAACACATTTTGGGGGTTGGAGAGATGGCTCAGAGGTTAAGAGCTCTGACTGTTCTTTCAGAGGTCCTGAGTTCAATTCCTGGCAACCACATGGTGGCTCACAACCATTTATAATGACATCTGGTATCCCTTTCAGTTTACTGTACACATAATAAATAAATCTTTTTTAAAAAACAAAATAAGACAAAACAAAACGATCACATCTTTGATGAAGCAACTTCACTCTCTGCTCAAGCATAACAATTTTCAGGTAGTGTCTTGGTAAAACAATGATGGCCTCATTAATGAATAAATTTTTTTCTCTTTGTGAAAAAAGCTGGATGTTATCATATCTCAGCTTGGATCATAACCAGCTCAGCCCAGGGAAAACTATAGCCAGTGTACTCTTCGGTTCTTTAATGAAGCACCTGTCTGTGTTCAGGAAACATCAAAGTTGCTCAAGCTTCAGAACAAGCTAAATGTTGGCAGCTAACAGCCAGGGGCAGGTTGGGAAACTATTCATCTCTCCATCTCATGAACTAATTACAAAATAACATGTACCAGCTTTTTTGTGGGTCACAGGTATCACTGAAGAGTCTTGGCATATCTGCTTGATCCATGATTGCCTTATTTAGACTGGTACAGGAGAGGCATGGGAAGACAGCAAGAAAGGCCTTGTACACTCACTGGCTTATGCTCAGGAAGCCCGTGTCTCTTGAGAAGCATAGGCAGGCTAGGTGTGATGCAGCTAGTAGCAGGCAGGCCCTGCCAATCACTTCCACCTTGCTTCCCCTGTTCTTCTGCTGGGCCTTGAGTTGAGTCTGACAGTCTGTTTCGCCCCAGGTATAAACTTATTTCCAGTTTTCCCTCTGAAGCCTGCTGAGCATTTACACACAGAGGCACTGATTGCAAGCTGCAGCAATCATTGATCTGTGCTGGCTGCACCTTTCTTTGTTTCACTTGCTTCCAGGACATTCATCTTACTGCTAGTTTTTGTTTTCCTGAACATTTGTGATTGGCTGTGTTGTGCTGCGGTATGACCATTCATCCTTATTTTCCAGTGACAAGGACAGTATCCTTTGACAATTAGGGGGCAAACATATAAAAACAGCATGATTTATAGATGAAGGTGCTGGAGGATGGGGAAAGAAGTCCTTTGTAACTTTCATAATGTTAATTCATAGGCACTCTCACAAAGTAAGACTGTTTTTAATGCAGCTTCACTGTGGTATAGAAGGATAATTCTAGGTTAGAGTGAAGAAGATGCAACAAGGCTGTGTTAACACGAAGGTGAGTCTGTTTTGGCACTTGTTTAGTGAGTAGGCCCAGCTGCAGGGAGTGTGATGTTAATAAAGGACACGGTTCAAATCCCACATAGCCCCATGTGTCTGTGTCTTATACAGTGGACGTCTTCATTTTAGAATTTACTACCATGAAGAGAATAGGGAGAGTAGAGGGAGAAAACAGCAGCACAGGTGTATGAAGACAGCTTGTCATGCTAGAATGGTTATGAAATTTAAGCAGCATGCATAATTAGTATCCTTCAGATATTAGGGGGTGGGGGATTTAGTTTAGAATTTTTTTGCCTTTATATAAAAAAGCCAAAGGTAATAGCCTTTTAGCAGAAATCATACTTTAAAATTTGAATTTTCTATTTTTCATAGGCTGGCAACATGCAGTACCATTCTGTCTTGTGATGCTGGGCAATAGCAGCAAGACTTGGCTGCCACTCAACCCCATGGTCACAGGGTAAACAATTGGTGTTCTGCTGAGTGCTGTGTGACTAAGCTGGGCTGTTTGGTGAATTAAGTGTTGTCAACACATTTTCAGCTCATGGTGTTTGTGACTGAGATGCACATGTGTCTCAACCAAGTTTCTTTTTTCTTTTCTAAGATTAGGTTAATTAGAGACTAAAGTATAAACTGATGTGTAGTTCTGAGCCTGATCCCGTTGGACTATTCAGCCAGTGATTCAATCTAAGTAACAGTTACTGAATATCCTTAGTTTGTGTAGTGATGGACAATGATGGAACAGCTTGTTCAACCTCTATTTTAATCCTTAGGATGATGTTGCCATATACATAAAGACTTCATATGTGCTTGTTGCTTCTGATTGAACACTAGTCAGTGAGGGAGGCAGGTATTAATGGGCACTTGACAGACCAGGCATTTGAGAAAATGAGGATGTAGTAAAAAATTTACTCAAGTCTTTCCTCATGGAAAACCAATAAGGATGACCCGGGAAATTCAGCCTTTACCTTATATACAATAAGGACTATTTCAGAATTCTCTAATTCATGACTAATGACCTTACGGAGCTTTGCAGAACTGCTTGGAGAATATTTTTTTTTCCCACACTAAGTATCCTTAGAAGGTACATGGCTATAGGATTCTAGCATTCTTTTGTATATGGCATGAAACCCTGAAGCCTACATCTCATGCTTTCTCTTTTTTTGTTTGACAGATGGCTTAGGTTGAGTAAGAGCAAAACACTCATCAATCAAGCCTGGTCCTTAGAAAGATCTCACCTCCTGAGGTGAGGTTGACTGCAGTGAACATCTCAAGTTTGCTCATAGGTCAAACATGCAGACTAAACTATGGTTTAATGGCTCTCATATCTAAATTTTGAGTATAGTTCTGAACACAGCACTCTAATGAAAGGAAAAGTGACCATTTCTGCTGCAACATATCACCTTTCTGTAGAAGTCATCATTGTGCAGCAACAGAGTATTGCCAAGTCTCCACTTGGTGTGTACTCTTTAGTGTGCACTGACTGTGATTTGTGTAGGTGGCTCAAATCACTTGCAAGAGGAGCTCAGTGCCATGGTGCTAGGAAGGAAGCCTTCCTGGGGAGAAGTAAAGCTGTGAAAACTTAGACTTCCAGTCTTTCTTTTGGAGGTGTATTACACAAAAAGGACCTGTCTGATTCTATCACATCTTCTGTGCTGCTAATTTTCTGAGACATGCCCAGAAGTCTTTCTTATCCTACACTTTACAATGTCAAAGAGGGACCAGGATGATTTTTAAAAAATCAGACAGAAGGATGGGTTCAAACAGTGGCAGACACTGCAGTGTCAGAGAACACTATTATAGTAGCATAGAATGAAAACTTTGTACCCAGAGGCTACTTCTGTGAATGCTGATTGCTCTCTCATCAGGTCACTTGTGCATCAAGGGGCAGACAGTTCTCTAGGGTAAGGAAAGGTTGGGGGTTTGTAAGCACAGTCTCGCTGGGTTTATATATACCCATAGGATCTCTGAGCAGTGATCTCTGGCTCCGCAATTAGCAGGAAGGACACAATCCCCAAGATATTTCTCACCATTTACAATTGTACCTTCATCTCAGTATCTACAGCTTGAGAATATGATGAGCATAGTAGCTATTCATTGTATGATGGCTAAAAAATTCTATTTGAATATAGTTCCTATTATACACCTCTTACCTGGTTATGCACATAAGAGATGATAGAACGGAGAATAAGGTTATATGAAGATATCAGATGCTAAGGGGTGTTTTGGTTTCATGCTCTTACTCTCAGAGATCCCATTTGAAACATAGGAGAAAATGCATAAACTTGAATGTCAATTTCAGGTTTCAAATTTCTTACATATATGACAAATATAAGCCATATTCCCCTCACATGATGTATGGGGATTATATTACTTATCACAGAGTCTTGCTGGTTATAATTATGCTTGGTACTATCTGTCTTTAAATCTAGATTTTTGTGTTCTTTTGTGCCTAGTACCTCTGCCTCTTTTCCTTTCCCATTTGTCTAACTTCTTCTTTTTTCTCTTTATTTTGTATTTATCAAAAAAAAAACCACAGTAAAAAGAATTTAAAATGTGGAAGAGTTAACAATAACTATACAGAGGATAAGAATCATAAGCATGGCTTATCAAGGGTGGAAATACAAATAAGATTGCTACACATATATTTTCTTTGTGTTCATCTTTCCCTCTGAATTTTTTTTTCCATCCCTGTATATCCTT